>JAOVVI020002206.1:0-21734 GCA_028571085.2 Nepenthes alata
ATTTTCCATCCATAAAACTCACCGTTGGGTGGACTACCACCGACTCGCTTCTCCTTCCATCTTGTAGGCGGCAAACTTCACTTTGGCCTCCTCGGGGCAATTGATCACTTCAAATATCTTCTCTACTCGTTGTATCCAATTTTTTGCTTTAATGGGATCAAATTCCGCCAAAAACTCCGGACCATGCTCATTCTTGAAGCGGTCAAAGGGGTACTACTAAGCCCCTGGTCAGCCATTCTCCTTATGGCAACTAAATCTTCATCTTGTTGCAGAATCATACGATCCATAATATCACTCATGCGACCCATCATCGCTGGATAGTCGTCCTTGCGGTTCAAACTCGATCCTTCACATCCAGATCCTCTATTATCAACCATGATGATACCATTCATACACAAATACTCGATTAATTAGCTCCTTAAAATTTACCTAGAACACCTCTCCTTATGATTCTTCTCTAATACTACTCACTGTCACGGACTCGGACCAAAAATAGGTGATATAATAACCAATAATAATAATTTACAAAATAAAATCTATCAACATAAGACAACATCCCACCAAATCCCAAATCTGGGTCAGACCTGACAAAACATCTGTACCCCCAAAATATAACAGTAACAACAGACAAAAGAAATCCATTACAGGACCTCTCCGAAGCACCTATCTGGACAACAAATAATCATTACTTTCTCATAACATCCGTAAGAAAAAAACGACCATCCAAATATTAATACCAACCAAGTGTCACAATCGACAAAGCAACGAAAATCATCCAACTCTGAATTCCATAACATTAAGTCAACTGACACCAAGGTTTTCATCCCACGTTGCCAAAATATAGCCAATATGCATCCAATTCAACTATGAAACTAATACTCACATAATCTAAGCCGAGGCTTTACCGATGGTGATGCCTAAGCTCCTTGCAAGATACCTGTAGCCCTCTAATCTGAATGGATAAGAAACAATGAAAACGTGAAATAAATGCTCAATAAGTATCAGTATATAATATATATCAAACAGTGCGTCCACAATCAGAGCAAAAAATTAATAGATAAACTGATATAAAATCCATGGAAGCCAAAATCCAACATCAAGTGTGATAATCCAACAAAATGTCTAAGTATGGTCTCGTATGCAAAATCCATAATAAAAGCAAAGGTCAAACAATCTAAATGCACGAGACCAACTACAATCCGGATCTAAGTCCAACGTCGATCAAAACCTATGAATTTTAAATCAAACTCTCGAGTATCCAAAATTAGATGCAAGTAAAAATATATCAAAATTCAAAGTATGCACAAATCGGAAAACCAAAGACCAAAAGACTAACTTTGGGGGAGGGTTACACGTATTCTCGATAATCTTAGACCATAAGCTACTATTTAGACCGGTAGGCGGGCCGCCTACATATTCTCCCCTATAAATTGGGATAAATGCCACTTTCTTTTATCACCCGTGGATGATAAGTACAATCCTCAAGTCTGTTTGACTATATTAGGAATATATTAGTTCCATTTAATTTCTTACAATTGTTCTCATAAAAACACAAATCGAGGAGGGTCTCTATACCACACATCCAAAGCTTTTCCTATCAGGTGGAAATGGTATGAAACCTCTACTTAAAAAGGTCAATCATAGAGTTTTCCACTTGGGAAAGGTGACATGTCGAATCGAATACACAAAGACAGAGTCAGACCCGAAGCTTCTTGCATGGATATCACATGCAAGGCCCATATGCAAGTTTTCGTGACTTTTCTTTTGTAAATATGCTTATACATAAACAAAATATTTCAAAACATATACTTTTTTGCAAAACAAGAAAAATCCTCAAATAAAATCAAAACAAAACCCCAAAATAACTAGTAAAAGTGATATGCATGCACGAGGAAGAGGGAAGTCAATAGGATAAGTGAAATGACATACATATATATTTAATCCACCAAATATAAGTAAAACTGAATGGAAACTAAAATAGACCAAGAATAAGGTTTAAGGATACTTGCCTCAACATCCAATTTAACATATCTGACCAAAGAATGTCTCAAAATCCTCCTTCTCTTCCCCTCTCTTCCTTCCCTTCTCTTTCTCTCTCATTTCTCTTCTTCCTACACGAAATGATTAACAATAGTGCACGCTTCCTTTATATAGTCGAATTGGTGCACGAGTGCCACTTAGGCGCGCATCAGATGCTGTGCCTAACCCTATCCACACACGAGCGTCTCCTTGGGCACCCATCGAGCTGCGCACTATGGAATTCATACTCAAGTGCCACCTTAGGTGCTCCTTTGGCAGGTGCAATATGCCAAAAGCACATAAGCGTGCGTTGAGTGTGCCTCAGGTGCTAAAATTGCTTCTTTACTCTGAATTTTCTTCAAATATACATTGCACAATTTATTCTAATATATCCAAAATAAGCCAGAAATAAACTGATAATACCAAATTAAATCAAACGGGAACTGGGTATTACATATGTGACCTGAGCGCCTACTTGACTTGGTGACACTTGTCTGCGATATTGACTCTAAAACATTCATTGGCATCAACTGCCCTGCCCAACTCAGGGCAAGGCGGGTTTTCAGCGGGCCCATCTTATTTGGGACCCATTAGAAATGTTGCTCTACTCTCCAAAATTTTGCCATCAGGTTCAATTTAATATTAAAACCTGGACTTCTGATTTATTAAGTTATCAACTTACAATTTCTAGTAGGTTTTGATTATCAAATAATGGCTATAAGTAGCATTAACTAGAAATCTGACCTGCTAGAGGCTAATCGTGGGCCAATATCAAATCTTCACAAGACTATTGAATTTGATGCATTGTCAAAGAACTGGGGTGATTTCTCACAAGAATGGTCTCCCTGTATATTAAAGGAGGATTTGATTGAATCAATCACTAAATGAATTGACGGGAAATGCAATAAAGCATACATTTTGTATAAATTAAACATACATGGATGTGAATTGCTTAGAAATGCAAGAGAACTTCTAGAAGTTTGTTTAATGGTTTTAGTAAGTGTAAATTGGCTATAAATGTAAAGGTGTTGCTTGAATGTTGTTGATAGTAGGTTTGTGGATTACTAGAAAATGAAAGATAGTGTGTGTGATGTAGAATTTGCGGAGGGATAATAACCTGATGTTTATGTTGGTGTGGGAGACAAATGAACAAATGAAGCATGACTGCCATTGTATAACTTGTTGAGCATCTGCAAGCTACTTTCTCCCTATCAAAATTTACTTCCCCGATTGCCTAGTTGTGGCTTTGTGGTTTGAGGAGGTTGTGATGAGCTTCTCCTTTGCTTGGGAAGTCGTTGGTCCATTATATAGTTTATGGGTTTGGGAGGTGAACCCATGTCCCTTGTACCTAACATATTGGCACATTTTAAAAACTTGAAATATGTGCTTGTGTGAACCATCTGTCTAAAAGCACACAACTAACCTTTACTATGAGATATTTTTCCCAATTTTGGATTCTGCTAAAAGATATTTCCCTGTAACTGATCCATGCTTAAAAAGGGAGAATAAGCATGATTTTGGCTAAAAACTGCTCAGGCCTGAGGAAATTGACTGTAGACATCCTGCTATTCTGTTATGAGTCAGCAAACATTTGAGGTTTATGGCCACTATTGCAGCTTGGCCAATGCTGTCATTGCTCTTAGTCCCAATTCTTTCCTCTTATCAACTAAATGCACCTGATAACTTAAGTAGCTTCACTTCTGCTAAAATATGGATTTTTCTCTTTCTGAACTGAAGTCATGATTGCTAGTCTCTTAATCCTGAAACTGCTTTTGTCCATTAACTTAGTTTTCTTTGATAGTTCAAAGAGTTGGTGCTCTTTCTGAAGTCAAATTCAACTTTCCCCATAGAACTTAGTGTCCCTAATGTTTTCTTTATGTCCGCATCATACACTGTTAATAAACTAGAAGTTTCATGAAACCGTCGAATTTTTGTTTGTTCTCTTGTATATGTGAGATTGTTTATAGATTCTCATGTGCTGGGGTTGATTTGGCTGATAAGGATATTGACTGTAGACATCCGGCTATTCTGTTATGAATCAGCAGCAATTTGAGGTTTATAGCCAATATAGCAGCTTGGCCAATGGTGTCATTGCTCTTCTCAAGTCCCAATTCATGCCTCTTCTCAAATAAACGCACTTGATTACTTAAGTAGCTTCACTTCAACTAGAAATGGATTTTTCTCTTTTTGAATTCATGATTGCTAGACTCGGAGTAGATCATCAACCTCAAAGAATTAAGGAGGCCCATTCAAGAACAAGAAAAATCCTTGAGACTGCTTTTGTCCAAGTACTTAGTTTTCTTTGATAGTTCAAAGAATTAGGGCTCTTTCTGAAGTGAAATTCAACTTTCTTAACAGATCTTAACATTCCTAATGTTTTCTTTATGTCCAGCATCATATGCTGTCAATAAAATAGAAGTTTCATGAAACAGTTAAATTTTTGTTTGTTATCTTGTAAATGTGAGATTGTTTATAGATTCTCATATGCCGGCATTGATTTGGCTAATAAGGATATGATTGTTCATTTTGTTAATTAATTGTGGAATCAGGTATGTTTTTGACAAGCAATCAAGAGTACAAACATTCCTGGAGAAGCATGTATCTGAAACTGATAAGCTGTGGTTCCCATATTCAGCCAACTTTGTGACCCAGCTTCCTGATTTTATGAAGGATTTTATTTTACCTGCAGGATTTCCAGGTTATTGTTGACTGAGATAGCTAGTCACCATATTTTATATACATGTCAGAAGAGTTGACTATTCGTTAGTTATCCTTTGATATGTCTTCTTTTGTCTTTTTCCTTCTTCATCTTGTTTTTTATGTGAATAATCTTCTACAGTTTCATTGATGTGGTGACCCAGTGACCTACTGTTTTTAACTAAAACAGTTTGATACTGGATCTTTCAGTTGATTAGTGTTACCGAAAAGCCAAAATGAGATTAATATGCAACTTATATTCTTGAATCAATAGAAAATAAGAGAGAATTAAAAGGGAGAAAGGAAGAGGAGATTCAGACAGCTAGAGGGAGAAAAGGAAAAGTGAAAGGGTGGAATTAGGGAGATTACCCACACAAGGATGAAGAGTTCATACATTTCATTCATCATTCAACATAACTCCCACGTTACACACTAAGGCTATTTACAGGTCATGTTTCTCTCCTAATTAGATTTTACTATAATGGCTCTTATGTCTAACCTCTCCTTATTTTTGATAGGCTCCTCCATTACTACTATGGGATGGCCTACTAATGATATGATGATTACATAGAAATGCTTCTTCCATGTGAGCATCTTAGTCCCCAAGGATGGAATGAACAACCTACTCATTGCAACATATGTAATTAATATTAGTTTTTAGAATTATGCTAATAAAATAGCAACTGTGCTAGCTTCTTTCTCAAACATGATTATAAGCCTATATGTAAATCTTTCCAGCCTTTGATTATCATGTAATCGTCATTGGCTCGTATCAGATTTGTTGATGAAGACACGATCTTTTTGTTTGCGGTGCTGAAGGAAGAGGAAATTGAAATTGTAGTTCTGTTGTTCACGAATGCTACCTAGGCTGTAATGCTGTATTGGACTGCTGTGATAGCTGTTAAAGTTGTGTGGAATAATTGTTGTTCTTTCTATGGCCTGTGGTTGACCGAGTAGCTCTGATGATGTCTGTTGTAGGCATTGCTATTTGTGGTTGTTCCTTTGTTTGCTTGAGGCCATCCAGTGAAGTGGTAATCTGATGCACTAGTTCCTGTTGTAGTGAATCTGCTGGCAGTTGGATTGTTTGATGTGAGAATATCCAGCTTAAATTCTGACTGAATCATTCCTTGATTTCTGCCATAAACATATCCAGCTTGTGCTCCATTAAGTTGAATTTGTTATCTATGGACTTTTGTTGCTGTTGGTGATCTTGATTTCTGAAAGTTGGAGTGTCCCCTTTGATGTGTGAATCAAGAGCTATTACCTTGTTGTATTCCTCTAGAAAACAGAATTGCAAATTGTTTGGGCAGCATTGTCCATACATTCTTTCATACAATATCTTTTTGCACTTCTAGCTTCAATTGGTGTTCCATACCCAATAATTATTGGTTTATCTAATAGTGAGTGAACATGTAAGTAGGATATATTGGCATGTGGTCCAAAAGTCTCTTCTACTTGATCATTCTACTTTGGTGAGTTATGATGATCCTAAAATGTTAGGAAATTATTTGGCTTGTGAATATTAATAAAACATGGAAGTGTGTGTGGAACTTTTAGGAATTTTTGACTGTGATATACAAGTGATGCACATGGTAGAACTTCGCTCACAATAATTGTCCGGAAGAAGTGGCAGAGTTTGGATGATGGATGCTCACAATAATTGCCTTTTGAGCTGCATTCAACAAAAAATATTGAAATAAACAATAAAAATGCTTGTGGTCTCCATTCTTACCTGCTACCTTTGATAATGTATTGAAACATGTGGTGTGTTTATGATGAATGATGATGCATGAATCCCCAAAGTAATTGTTGCAGTAACACTGCTGGATGATAAGTGTTGGGAATGTAAATAGTGCACGAGTGGCTTATACTGTTTGTGGTGTGTAATTCAGATTAGCATGAAAGATGTTTAAAACTAGGAAGTGCAATGCCTTGTTTTGAAGGGAATGGACTGAGATAAGAATTTGTAATGTTTTAATTGTAGCTTCACATTGGTGAAAAGGCAAGGATTGTATTATAGCCAAATGTATAGTGTTTGCTGGAGCAAGAAGAGAATTGTAGATCAAAAAATTGCAGATGTTTGCATAGGTAGAAGTTGTGGTAGCTTGGAACCAATAGAACCGACAGGCTAGTAAAATCTGGTGCTGTTGTATAGGCTGCTTCGCACAGGTTGGTATATTGATTTGGAATTCATGATGCCATAAGAATGACTACTGCTGTAATGCTGCAAAGCCTTGGAATTGTGGTAACAACAGAGTGGAGTACTTCTCACTTGACTTGCAATTGTATAACAGGAATATATGGATCTGTTGGCTTCAGTGGGATTCAACAGAACAGAGATACTTCATTTATCTGTTGAAGTCAGCTATACATAGATTACTGATGTTGCTGAGCACAGATCAAGTGGTGCAAGGTGCAATATGCTGACTTGGCACTTCAGAATGTGTATAATCGTGAGGTAGAGTATATTGACATTCAAATGACAGCTTGATTGTAACATTACATAGTTAAGACTTGCTGATGTTGGATGAGTTTTACTGATTGTAAAAGTCTGTTTGGCTGCCGTAACAGATGACCTTGTGCCCTCTTAATGTTGTTGTAGGTTGTTGAAGCTATTACTAATTTCAATTGCAGTAGAATTTTCAACTGCTGTAAGACAACTTGATATAGCCAACAACTTTCAAATCTTGTTGCAGGGACAAGAATTCAGTAACAGAATTCAATAACATATAATATCATTGGAATGGAAACTCAACTTCTGAATTACTGATGTTGCAATGGTGACAGTAGTAGCAACGTATCAGGAATCCTTTTTCAAACTTGCCATCAGTGAGCATGCACTCAGGATTAGTGATATTGGCTTAATTCTGTGATATAGGAATGTGTAGACCAATGGAACAGTAAATTTGGTTCCTTGTTTGGCAACTACCAGTTATTGATTTCAGAACCTTGAGTATCACTTCACATTCGTAATGACTGATAATAATACAGATTATCACCACGAATGGAAACAATGCAATTACTGAACTTGCTGACTTGTTTGGAAACAAATCAGTAAAAATGGAAGTGCTTCTAGTATGTCTTCAAACACGACAAGCGTTATTTGCTTATTGCAGCAAGGGTGAATTAAATCAGAACCAATACAGTAACTTTGGCTTCAATTTCTTGTTCTTTGCTCTATGTTTGCGATTTCAAAGTTGCTTACTTACAGAATTGGACAAGAATTTCAATGACATCAATGGAATATAGTTATTGATGCAAGAAAGGGGAAATAGGGGAAGAGAAGAAAAAGAGATTGGGAAAGGGGAAGAAATGGAAACGGGAATAGAGAGAAGAGAAATAGAGAGTACTGGTGAAAGAAGGAAGGATAATTACAATTTTTAATATCAATTTAGTTTCATCAATGATTCTTTCAATAATAGAGTTAAGGTCATTATATAAAGGTATCTTACTATTAAACTAATTAAGAAATAAATATAATTTTTCAATTAACGACATTTCAAAATGAGAAAATATAAAATAGAATATGATATAATTTTCTAATTAAGATATCTTGAAAATTTCTAAGATATTATAAAATCAATATCAAAGCAGAATAAAATAAAATAAATTTTATCTAATTTTAGAATATCTATAATATTCGCATCAACTCTTCCGATGTGACTAGGATTTGACCTGGTTGGGTAAAATTTCTATCTTTAATCCCCTAAACATAAGCTAAGTAGTTGTGTAATTATTCTTCGACGCCTATGGAAATGTATGAGTGGTGGTTGAAATTTGATAAAGCTACCAACTCCGCATTAGTGAGAGAAGCTTGGGCTTGATGATGGGTGATCCTATTGACTTTGTTATAACTCTTTCGATGTGACTAGGATTTGACCTGGTTGAGTAAAATTTTTATCTTTAATCCCCTAAACATAAGCTAAGTAGTTGTGTAATTATTCTTCGACGCCTATAGAAATGTATGAGTGGTGGTTGAAATTTGATAAAGCTACCAACTCCTCATTAGTGAGAGAAACTTGGGCTTGATGATGGGTGATCCTATTGACTTTGTTATAACTTCAAAATGTTTGAATCTAATTAGTGGAGTGTCTATTTAAATATCCAATTATTCTCGGAATCTAGTTGTCCAACCTAGTGAACAAAGAAGTGCTGGATCATTCTATCCCTAGTATATGCATTTAATCTAATACGTTGTAAAATTTTAAATGGATCGACATTACGAGCCTGTAATTTAAAAATGATCCCATGTTGGTGCTGCTTTGTCTAATTTGAATCATGATATAATCCCCAACATTAAATTTAACTTGTCTTTTATATATACATGCTCAAAGTTCATATGATGTATTACTTGCTTCTAATTTATTGATTTTGATATGTAGGTTATGAAGATGTTATGCATAAGTTTCAGTCGACGTAGACACACTAGCATATAGAGATATTGGGATAAGGTTTAAACGTTTTTCAGGTTTGTAGCCATGGATAACCTCAAATGGACTCATATTTATGACCTATTGGTAGAGCTATTATATACAAGTTGAGTCATAGAAAGAATCAAGTCTTAGTTCTGAAAATCTTAGATCAAACATCTTAATAAGTTTTCTAGACTCCAATTAACAACTTATGTTTATTCATTTATTTAAGGGTAGTAGATAGTGAAACATTTTTAGTTTGGCATCAATCATGTGCCATAGGATCATCTAAAAGTGACTAGTAAAATAAACATATCTATTGGTGATATAATTTTGCTAAATCATATCATTAATAAGCCGATGATAAAAGCTATTATACTCGGTGAGAAAAGTTATGATTGTGCTAAATCCTTTAATAAATTATGACTAAAAGTAGTTAATTTGTGAAAATTTTAAATATCCTTGGTAGACCAATTTGGGTTTAGGCTTTGTAGGGACAGCAAAGACATCGTTGGAGGAAATAATAAAACTCAATAAAGTAACCTTATCTAAAAAGAAGGAACACTTTTTAAGAATGGAAAACAGATTTTCTTCCCTTCGGGTAAGGCAGACCTATGTGAAATAGTCTAAATGCTATTTTTTAGTTTTATTATAAACAAGAATGTTATTTAAATAAAACACCAGGAACTATCTCATGAAATACTATAAAGCCTGGGTTATGACTCTCATAAAGGTACTTGGTATATTTGATAGCCCCAAAAGCAAACCAACCACTCATAAAGGCTATACTTTGCCTTAAAAGTTGTCTTCATCTTTTCCTCTAGACGAGTCTTGATTTAATAATAATCACTCATTAAATCTATTTTAGAGAAGATTTTGATACCAATAATCATATCTAATATTTTATTAAGCCTAGGGGTAGGAAAACGATACTTTACAGTGATTTTATTGATAGCTCTACTATCCACGTACATCTTCTAGGATTCATCTTTCTTAACTGTCAAGAGAGCATGCATTGTACATGGACTCATGCTCTTTTGAACAAATCCCTTGTAATGGAGTTCGTCAACACGTCATTGGAGCTCAGCATGCTTAGTAGAATTTATCTTATAATCAGGTAGATTTGGAAGAGGCACACCTAAGACAAAGTCAATGCTATGTTAAATGTTGCATAATAGCGGTAAATGATTGGATAGGTCCTCGAGAAAGGCATTTTGAAAGTTTTGGAGGATTTGACGGGTCTTATTAGGTATCAATATGGGAGAATCCATGTAATATCCGATTTTTATCTAATTTGATTTAGCATTATCAGTTTATTTTGGGTTATATTGGATATATTAAAAATAATTATGTAATGTGAAATTTGAATGATATTCGAAACAAGGAAGCAAATTAGCGCCTGAGGCACACCTAAAGTGCGCCTGAGTACGGATTCTAGATTGGGGAGCACTTAAAGTAATGCTCAAACGCTGATTTCCATAGAGGTCGCGCTCGAGGTGCACCCGAGGCAATGCTCATGCACAGGGAATGTTTGGCGTGGCGCCTGATGCGCCTGAGCGGCGCTCGTGCACCAATTCGACTATATAAGGCCTAACCTGCTTTATTTTTGTTATTTCACATGGGAAATAAGAGAATGAGAGAGAAAGAGAATGAGAAGGAAGCGCGAGATAGAAGAGAAGAGGTAGTTTGAAATATTCTTTTATTAGATCTATTTTGTTGAAAATTGAGGCAAATATTCTTACACCCTATTCTAAGTCTATTTCTGTTTTTAATTATTTTTATTTACATTTGGTAGTTTTAGTATATATGCATGTCATTTTACTTTTTCCCATTTGTTCTACTCGTACATGCATGTAGATTTATCGGAGAATTTGAGGCTTTGTTTTCGTTTTGCTTATATTTGAGGATTTTACTTGTTTATAAAAAATTGGTAAATATTTTGAGGTATTATATTCATATATAAATATATTTTGTAATGAAAAAGTGATAAAAATCTGCATATGAACCGTCCATGTGGTATCCATGCATTATGCTTTGGGTTGGGCTCTATGTTCGTTATGTGATTCGATATATGACCTTTCTCGAGGGAAAAACTTTGTGATTTGACTTTCTCGAGTGGAAACTTCAACATTTTTCACCATATAGGAAAAACTTTGTGATATGTGATATGTGATATAGAGGCCTTTTTTGATTTGTGTTTTATGAGAACTATCGTAAGTAATTGAACGGATTCAGACGTCCTAATATATTAGACAAATTTGATGAGTGCACCTATTTCACGGGTGGTAAAAAATAGTGACTTCATTCACATTTATAAGAAATAGTATGTAAACGGCCTTACCTATAAGTCTAAATAGTAGTTGATATGGCCTAAGATTATCAAAAGTATGTATAACACATTCTCAAGTTAGTCTTTCAGTATTTGATTTTCCGATTTATGTATATTTTAGATTTTTGATATATTTTACTTGTATTTGAGGTTTCAATTGAGATTCGCAAATTTTGCCCATACTTAGGATTAGGTTAGTCTCATATAATTGAAACTTCTAACTTTTATTTTGAATTATACTTTTG
Organism: Nepenthes alata; assembly: GCA_028571085.2. Taxonomy (NCBI): domain Eukaryota; kingdom Viridiplantae; phylum Streptophyta; class Magnoliopsida; order Caryophyllales; family Nepenthaceae; genus Nepenthes; species Nepenthes alata. Next base: position 11,703 of record JAOVVI020002206.1, read on the forward strand.
AACACGAGACTACATTCAGACTTTTGTTGACGAATTTTTGGATTGTAATTTTATGCATTTTGTATATGTCTATTGACTATCATCCTGATTTTGGATGTATTTATTTGTTATATTTTATATTGATATTTGTTGAGTATTCAACTCATATTTTTTATTATTTTTTATCTCTTTTAATTAATGGGCTTCAAATGCATTGTAGAAAGTTTAGATGCTAATTGGATTGAAGTTTCTATATTTTGGTAAGTATCAGCCACATATTTGAACTGTGTTTGCACGAATATATTTTGGTATTTTTAGTGCGACAAATAGAATATTAATAGTATGTTATGTTGTCAAGAAAACAATGTTCAGATTTGATGCGTACTTGGATCCGACTTCGAATAGATTCAAATTCGTCTGGATTGTTTGAACTGGCTCCGCTTGCCGAGTGCGAATCCTGCACACCACCAAAGCGAACAAGAGGTCAGTGTGTCGGCGGGATGTTATCCCACCGAAAACACTCTGACGCTCAAGTCAGCAAAATTTCCAAAGATAAGGAAGGTAATGCTGAAAAGCGAGAGAAAGTAAGAGGGTTTATCGGTCGGGAGTGCTGGCTTGTCGTGGACGTGAGTGATCAATTCATACTCACATGGAGCGTAAGGAAACGATGTTCCGAAAATGTGGAAGCTTCCGGGAATGACTCTCGGAAAGTAGATTAGGTCCCCAGGAAGCTGGAGGCCTCTGGTGGGGTTTAGAGGATGAACGCTCGGAAGAGTGAAAGAGACGATGGGCCTCCGTCCAGTGCTCTGTCAGCGTTCGTGGATCTAAGAGTTCTCTCTGTAAGCAAGAGATTGGGTACGTGAGAGTTTGACTGTAAGAGATCGTCTCTGTATGCCAGAAATTCCATGTAAGAGCTTTTCGTGAGTCAGTAAGTACATATGAATCAGAATGCGTTATCTCTAAGCAAAAGCGTATATCTCAGAATGTGTAGGCAAGAACTCGTAAGCCAGAACTTGTCTGTCAAGATGTGTTAATCAGAACTTGTAAGCAAGAAGCTGTCACTGAATTAGAATTCTAGGGTTTACTTAAGGTTAACAGGGTGATCTCCCTTCTTTGGAAGGTGTGATCCCCTGCGTTATTCTTGGTTGGCCTACCTTCCAGAGCCGGCGCCAGTTGCCAAATGGGTCAAGATAGCTTCTTTCCATGTCCGTCAGTGGCTTTCCAAATGGCTCACCCTCCTTCTGTGTATTTTACCGTTGGAGAGCCTCAGTTGGCAGGGAATTGGAAAAATCTGGTGCCTTCCTTATGGGAAGGGCGCTAATTTTGCCATTGTCCATTTTGGGAGCCTGTTAGGATCGTGGAAGATGCTGGGAGAGCCGTTGCTGGCCGTCTGATGGATCGTGGGCTCAAGTGGGCCAAGTCTGTAACCGTAAAAAGCCTTTGTTGGGCCAACTGCTACAGTACACCCGGTCAACGCTTGAGTTTACCGTCTGCGTGCGAGTTGGCCATCTGCTGAGCTCTAGGGCCTTTCAGAGTTTGGGCCTACGTATCCAGTTGGGCCGTTCACGAGTTGACCGTCCAGTAGGCCGTTTTGGGACTACGTTGACTTTGGGCCAGCCCATTTTTGGTATACCCATCAAGATTATTTATTTAATTGGATTTTGTAGCATTTAGTTTGTTATGGTTCAGTGATTTGTTGTGTTGTCGTTGGTCACCTATTCCTTATGATATTGTGGAGCAGATCATAGCTAATTTCTTTGTCCGGATGAGCGTCTCGGAGATTCTGTGGCAGTTAATATTTTTTTATTATTGTCATTTTGGGTTATATTGATATTATTTCAAGTCACATTCAGATTTTAGGGTTTGTTTGGTTATTACTTTATAAATTTTGGGATTTAATTTTTATGGGTTAAAATTATTTATAATTATTATTAAGACCTGCTTTGGTTCGAGACTGTGATGGGGAATGGCATTAGAGAAGAGTTGTAAGAAAATGTGTTTTGGGTTAATTTTGAAGAACTAATTAATTGGATATTTTGTATGATAGGTATTATTATGGCAGATAATAGAAATTCTAGATGTAGAGGATCGGATTCAAACGGAAAGGATGATGATCTTGCAATGATGGGTCACATGAGTGACATTATAGATCGCATGATTCAGTGGTAAGACGAGAATTTAACCGCCATTAGGAGAATGGCTGACTAAGGGTAGGGTAGGGCGCCTTTTGACTTCTCGAAGAGTGAGCACATTTTGAAATTTTTTGGAGAATTCGATCCTATCAAAGCTAAAGACTATATTCAAAGAGGGGAGAAGGTATTTTAGATAATTGATTACCCAAAAGAAAATAAAGTCAAATTAGCCGCCTATAAATTGGAAGAAGAGGCGAGTCAGTGGTGGGCCACTTAATGTCAAATTTTGGGGATGGAAAATGAAATTTTGTGAGACGCCTTTGTGGAGTAATTTATGAAGAACTTCTCTTCAGTGTTTGAGGGATTAAGGAAGATGAGTTCAGTCGTTTGAAACAAGTAAATAGGACAGTGGTAAAGCATGATACGAAATTTACTGAGTTGTCCCATTTTGCTTTTCATGTGGTGACAAATGAGGCCCAAAGAGTTTGAAAATTTTTACAAGGACTCCAGGATTCGATTAGAAAGTAATTAGTGCCTCTCCGTCTACGGACTTATAACGAAGTGCTCGATTAGGCCTTGCTTATTTAGCAAGAGTAGCTAAGGGAAAATTTTTTTTAAAGGAAGTCGAAGAATAGAGGCCAAAGTTCAAGGGTTTGCGGCTCCCATTCAAGGCTTAAGACAAGGAAAAGTCAATCAGGGTTAAGTCTTCATCGACAAAGCCCTAGTGTACGAGGATGGTGTGTGAATTTTGTGGTAAAAATCATGTCGGGAGGCTATATTACCATCAAAGTAGAGCGTGTTTTAATTGCGACCAAGCTAGCCTTATGGCGCAGCAACTATCCTTTTCCTCTGAGTCATTTAGAAAAGAAGACCACTACTCCGGGAAGGGCTTTTGCAGCAACGGCAAGGGATGCAAAGACAGACCAATTGGTGGTAGTAGGAATATGCAAATTTTTTATTCTACGGCATATATTTTGCTTGATCCTAAGTCTACACATTTTTTTGTGACTTCGAATTTTGTTTACAACTTGCATGTGCCTCTCAAATTTTAGAATGTGCATTGGTAGTATCTACCCTGGTAAGCAAGTCTTTGTTAGTCGGCATTGTGTATCCCTAGAGTCTGATTTAGGGCAACAAGTATAAATTATTAGCGAACTTGATCTTAATATGTCAAATTTTGATATCATTTTGGGGATGGATTGGTTGACGTGCTATCATGCCAATATAGATTGCTATAATAAGTCTATTTTGTTCTATATTACTGGGTATGAATCTTTTAATTTCAAGGAAGAGCCAAAAGGGAGATGACAGAATTGATTTCCACCTTACATGTGAGCCATTTGATGAAAGATATGTGTTGAACTTATTTAGTGTATGTGACTACATTTGGGAGTCATAATGTAACCATTGAGGAGATTTTCTTAGTATGTGAATTTAAAGATGTTTTTTCAAAAAATTTATCCAATGAAAGATAGGTGTCGAGTTTATTTGACATATATAATCACATTTAGGAGTCATAATGTGGCCATTGAGGAGATTCCCGTGGTATGTGAATTTGAAGATGTCTTTCTAAAAAATTTGCCTGGGTTATCTCCTGTGCGAGAAATCGAATTTGTTATTAATGTTGTGTTGGGATCTACTCCGATTTCTAGGGCTCCTTACAAAATGACCCCATTTGAATTGAAGGAGTTGAAGTAACAATTGTAAGATCTATTAAAAAATAAATTTATTCGGTCGAGTGTATTGTTGTGGGGTACTCAATGCTCTATGTGAAAAAGGACGGATCGAAGCGATTATGTATTGATTATTGGAAATTGAATAAGATTATAATTAAAAATAAGTATCCCCTCCCAAAAATAGATGATTTATTTGATCAATTATAAGAAGTTCAAGTCTTTTCTAATATCGATATATATTTGGGCTATCATCAGTTGAGGATTAAGTGTGAAGATACACCCAAGATGGCTTTCAGAATAAGGTAAGACTACTATGAATTTTTGGTAATGCCTTTCGAGTTGATGAATACACTAACAACATTTATAGATCTTATGAATTGGGTTTTATAGCCTTATTTGGATCAACTTGTGGTTGTTTTCATTGTTAATATTCTAATCTATTTAAAGTCTATACGTCCTGCCAAGAAATATTAGGTATAGATAGAAGGGTGTAAAAGTCAGTGTTTTTGTTTTTACGCTTTGCTAAAAAGCATGTTCAACAAGTACTGACAATTTTAGCCATATCTTTCTTTAAACTAGGCTAGAAAAATTATCGTTTAACTTCCTTTGTTGTTTTATCACGTCCAAAATGACCCAATAGACCGCCAGCATGCACCTCCTAGATTATGAATTCCCTAACAAATGTTTTTGGGATGCAAAGTTTATTAATCCGGAATAAGTACCTATCCTAAATACGAAAATTTTTTATGGTGTCTAAGTGCCCACATTGTAAAATTAGGAAGATTTTGACAAAATTAGGGTAGGATTCATACTCTTCTTTAAGTCTTTCAAAATCAATAATCTTAACTTGAACAGCAGATAATAAAGATAAATGACGGCTCAAGGCATCACCCCTATTGGTTCTCGACTTCCTTCTTATGTTTCAAAATAAAAGAATAGGCTTGTAAATATTCAATTCTCTGACCATGTCTATAATTTAATTTCTTCTAAGAGCTAATAAATCGAAGAGTTGCTTGGTCAGAATAGAGAACAAACTTCTGAGGTAACAAGTAATGGTGCCAATAATATAAGACTAGTACAATAGTATACAACTCTTTATCATAAGTAAAGTATCATAACTTGGCATTATTTAACCTTTTGCTAAAATAGGCAATTTTATGGCATTCTTGACTAAGAACTCCGATTCCTACACCTAAGGCATCGCACTCTACTTTAAACATTTTAGAAAAATTAGGGAGTTGCATGACGGGGGCTGTTGTCATCCTCTCTTTTATTGTTTTAAAAGTTTTGGCAGCATAAGGGGACTAAGGAAATTCACCCTTCTTCATGCACTCAGTGAGGAGCCAAGATTTTACTAAATCCCTTGATAAACCGGCAATAAAAAGTAGCTCAGCTGTGAAAATTACGAACTTTATGGACAGATTTGGGTTTAGGCCAATTTGTGATTATTTAGACCTTTGTAGGGCCAGCAGAAACACCATCAGATGAGACAGTAAAGCCCAGAAAAGTTACTTTATTGGAAAAGAAGGAACACTTCTTAAAATTAGCAAACAAGCTTTCTTTTCTAAGAATGAGGTAAACTTGTGTGAGATGATCCAAATGTTCCTTCTTCTTACTATAAATGAGGATGTCGTCAAAATAAACTACTAAGAATTGGCCCATGAAAGGTCGTAAAGCTTGGGTTATGACCCTCATAAAAGCACTTAGTGTATTAGATAGTCCAACAGGCATGACTAACTACTCATAAAGGCCGTCCTTCATCTTGAATTTTTGTGTCAACTCATCGCCTAGATGAATTCTGAAGAGTGAGCACATTTTGAAATTTTTTGGAGAATTCGATCCTATCAAGCTAAAAACTAGATTCAAAGAGTTGAGAAGGCATTTTAGATGATTGATTACCCAAAATAAAATAAAGTCAAATTTGCCGCCTATAAATTGGAAGAAGAGGCGAGTCAGTGGTGGGCCACTTAACGTCAAATTTTGGGGATGGAAAATGAAATTTTGTGAGACGCCTTTGTGGAGTCGTTTATGAAGAACTTCTCTTTCAGTGTTTGAGAGAGATTAAGGAAGATGAGTTCAGTCGTTTGAAACAAGTAAATAGGACAATAGTAAAGTATGATACGAAATTTACTGAGTTGTCCCATTTTGCCCTTCATGTGGTGACAAATGAGGCCCAAAGAGTTTGAAATGTTTTATAAGGACTCTAGGATTCGATCAAAAAGTAATTAGTGCCCCTCCGTCTACGGACATACAGCGAAGTTCTCGATCAAGCCTTTCTTATTTAGTAAGAGTAGCTAAGGGAAAAAAATTTTTAAAGGAAGTCGGAGAATAGAGGCCAAAGTTCAAGGGTTTGTGGCTCCCATTCAGGGCTCAAGACAAGGAAAAGTCAATCAGGGTTAAGTCTTCATCGATGAAGCCCTAGTGTACGAGGATGGTGTGTGAATTTTGTGGTAAAAATCATGTCGGGAGGCTATATTACCATCAAAGTAGAGCGTGTTTTAATTGCGACCAAGCTAGCCTTATGGCGCAGCAACTATCCTTTTCCTCTGAGTCATTTAGAAAAGAAGACCACTACTCCGGGAAGGGCTTTTGCAGCAACGGCAAGGGATGCAAAGACAGACCAATTGGTGGTAGTAGGAATATGCAAATTTTTTATTCTACGGCATATATTTTGCTTGATCCTAAGTCTACACATTTTTTTGTGACTTCGAATTTTGTTTACAACTTGCATGTGCCTCTCAAATTTTAGAATGTGCATTGGTAGTATCTACCCTGGTAAGCAAGTCTTTGTTAGTCGGCATTGTGTATCCCTAGAGTCTGATTTAGGGCAACAAGTATAAATTATTAGCGAACTTGATCTTAATATGTCAAATTTTGATATCATTTTGGGGATGGATTGGTTGACGTGCTATCATGCCAATATAGATTGCTATAATAAGTCTATTTTGTTCTATATTACTGGGTATGAATCTTTTAATTTCAAGGAAGAGCCAAAAGGGAGATGACAGAATTGATTTCCACCTTACATGTGAGCCATTTGATGAAAGATATGTGTTGAACTTATTTAGTGTATGTGACTACATTTGGGAGTCATAATGTAACCATTGAGGAGATTTTCTTAGTATGTGAATTTAAAGATGTTTTTTCAAAAAATTTATCCAATGAAAGATAGGTGTCGAGTTTATTTGACATATATAATCACATTTAGGAGTCATAATGTGGCCATTGAGGAGATTCCCGTGGTATGTGAATTTGAAGATGTCTTTCTAAAAAATTTGCCTGGGTTATCTCCTGTGCGAGAAATCGAATTTGTTATTAATGTTGTGTTGGGATCTACTCCGATTTCTAGGGCTCCTTACAAAATGACCCCATTTGAATTGAAGGAGTTGAAGTAACAATTGTAAGATCTATTAAAAAATAAATTTATTCGGTCGAGTGTATTGTTGTGGGGTACTCAATGCTCTATGTGAAAAAGGACGGATCGAAGCGATTATGTATTGATTATTGGAAATTGAATAAGATTATAATTAAAAATAAGTATCCCCTCCCAAAAATAGATGATTTATTTGATCAATTATAAGAAGTTCAAGTCTTTTCTAATATCGATATATATTTGGGCTATCATCAGTTGAGGATTAAGTGTGAAGATACACCCAAGATGGCTTTCAGAATAAGGTAAGACTACTATGAATTTTTGGTAATGCCTTTCGAGTTGATGAATACACTAACAACATTTATAGATCTTATGAATTGGGTTTTATAGCCTTATTTGGATCAACTTGTGGTTGTTTTCATTGTTAATATTCTAATCTATTTAAAGTCTATACGTCCTGCCAAGAAATATTAGGTATAGATAGAAGGGTGTAAAAGTCAGTGTTTTTGTTTTTACGCTTTGCTAAAAAGCATGTTCAACAAGTACTGACAATTTTAGCCATATCTTTCTTTAAACTAGGCTAGAAAAATTATCGTTTAACTTCCTTTGTTGTTTTATCACGTCCAAAATGACCCAATAGACCGCCAGCATGCACCTCCTAGATTATGAATTCCCTAACAAATGTTTTTGGGATGCAAAGTTTATTAATCCGGAATAAGTACCTATCCTAAATACGAAAATTTTTTATGGTGTCTAAGTGCCCACATTGTAAAATTAGGAAGATTTTGACAAAATTAGGGTAGGATTCATACTCTTCTTTAAGTCTTTCAAAATCAATAATCTTAACTTGAACAGCAGATAATAAAGATAAATGACGGCTCAAGGCATCACCCCTATTGGTTCTCGACTTCCTTCTTATGTTTCAAAATAAAAGAATAGGCTTGTAAATATTCAATTCTCTGACCATGTCTATAATTTAATTTCTTCTAAGAGCTAATAAATCGAAGAGTTGCTTGGTCAGAATAGAGAACAAACTTCTGAGGTAACAAGTAATGGTGCCAATAATATAAGACTAGTACAATAGTATACAACTCTTTATCATAAGTAAAGTATCATAACTTGGCATTATTTAACCTTTTGCTAAAATAGGCAATTTTATGGCATTCTTGACTAAGAACTCCGATTCCTACACCTAAGGCATCGCACTCTACTTTAAACATTTTAGAAAAATTAGGGAGTTGCATGACGGGGGCTGTTGTCATCCTCTCTTTTATTGTTTTAAAAGTTTTGGCAGCATAAGGGGACTAAGGAAATTCACCCTTCTTCATGCACTCAGTGAGGAGCCAAGATTTTACTAAATCCCTTGATAAACCGGCAATAAAAAGTAGCTCAGCTGTGAAAATTACGAACTTTATGGACAGATTTGGGTTTAGGCCAATTTGTGATTATTTAGACCTTTGTAGGGCCAGCAGAAACACCATCAGATGAGACAGTAAAGCCCAGAAAAGTTACTTTATTGGAAAAGAAGGAACACTTCTTAAAATTAGCAAACAAGCTTTCTTTTCTAAGAATGAGGTAAACTTGTGTGAGATGATCCAAATGTTCCTTCTTCTTACTATAAATGAGGATGTCGTCAAAATAAACTACTAAGAATTGGCCCATGAAAGGCCGTAATGCTAGGGTTATGACCCTCATAAAAGTACTTAGTGTATTAGATTAGTCCAAAAGGCATGACTAACCACTCATAAAGGTCGTCCTTCGTCTTGAATTTTGGTTTCAACTCATCCCCTAGATGAATTCTGATTTTGTAATAATCACTCTTTAAATTTATTTTGGAAAAGATTGTGGCACAAGTTATCATATCTAACATGTCATCAAGTCTAGGAATGGAAAAATGATATTTTATGATTATTTTATTGATTGTTCTACTATCCACACACATTCGCCATGATCCATTTTTCTTAGGTGTTAAGAGAACGAGTACTGCATATGGACTCATATTTTCTCAAACAAATCCTTTACAAAGGAGTTTCTCAGCTTATTGTTGGAGTGGAGTTTGCTCAGTAGGATTCATCCTGTTATGAAGGAGGTTTGGAAAAGATGCACCAAGAATGAAATCAATATTATGTTGAATGTTGCATGAATGTGGTAAGTGATTGGGGAGGTCATTAGGAAAAACATCTTGAAAGTTTTGGAGAAGTTGACGAGCCTCATTAGGAATTAGTATGGAAGAGTTCGGAAGGATTTCGAGAACAATAATGGCAAAAACAAAAGGCTCGTTGATAGCTGCCCGTTCAAATGTTGTGGAACTAATGATATATAATCCTTTCGTCACTACCATAGCCTTTTCTTTATTAGGAGTCATTGGTTTTGAGGGTAAGGGATAGAGGTGAATCTTCTTGCCCTTGTGAACAAAGAAGCAGTAATTAGAACGACGTTAGATGGTCATATCTAATTCATATATCTAAGGGCACCCAAGAATGACATGACCTACATCCATTGGTATAACGTCATACCAAATATGATCTTTATATTCTAAGAACTAAATGGGTATGAGACAACGTTCTTTGACGATTATGGAAGACGTATCAATCCAGAAAGCGCTATGTGGATTAGGGTGCAAGACAACTTTCAATCCCAAACGAGAAATAGTATTAGCTGAGACTACATTTATGCAACTATTGCTATTCACGATAACCTTACAAGTTTTCATATTACTTTGATATAAGTATAAAAGATTGCATGACGATGCCAGTTATTAGCCACTTTAGATTGCATTATAGTATATCATAAAACGCTTGAAAATGGCGTATCAGGGGAAGCACGGGAACCTAGGCTAGGGGACTTAGTCTTGATGCAACCAACAAATATG
>JAOVVI020002208.1:0-21731 GCA_028571085.2 Nepenthes alata
GATAATCCGAAGAGTTTTCTCGAAATATCTTATTACGAGTTTCCCTTCAACGCCAAAATTATGTGTTCATCTTGTTTAGTTATTTATTTTTGTTAATGATTGTACATCCAGTATTATCTATATCTGCAAATCATTTAACATTTGTTTTTAATATTTTGTTTTTTTAAAATTTACTTTAGGACACCTATTCACCCTTGTCTAAGTGTTAGTGGGTCTTTAATGTCTATTTTTCAATTAATATCAGAGATTGGCCCCGATCCCTAACTCATTCAATCTAAATGATGCTAAATTAATCTTTGTCGATATCTCTATACTTTAATGAGAGCAACTATATGCAATGAAAAAACCGCATGAGGGAATCCCTTAAATCCATAGGCAAACATGTTTGGCAAAGCACTCAGAAAGGATGGAGTGTTTCCTTGTATTGTCAAAAATGGAACTATAATCATTAAAGACCATGTCTCATGGTCACAAAATGAAAGGACTAAATTCAACTGGAATAGTAATTGTAAATGCTCTCTTCTATGCTATGTCCCTTAATGAGTTTAAAAGAATTTCTGAGCAATAATCCAAATGATATTTAGGATATTTTGGAGATTACTCATGAAGGTACTTAAGAAGTAAAAAATTCAGAACCGTAAATGTTGACATCAAAATTTCAAGAAATAAAAATGAAAGTAGATGAAACCCTTAATGCATGTTATGCTAAACTTATCGACATTACTAATTCTAGTTTTAATTTTGGAGAGAAATTTTTTAAATAAAAAATTATTCGTAAAATTTTAATATCTCTTCCTAAAAGATTGTCCTAAAGTGACTGTAATAAAAGAAAGTAAAGATTTTGATCAAACTTAACTTAAAGAATTCGTTAGCTCCTTACAAACTTATGAACTCACATTTCCTCAAATTAAGAAAAACAAATCTGTTGCCTTGAAATTCACAGATAGAACATGAAACTAAATTTAAAGAGGGATGTTCAAATGATCAAGAAATTGTCTTGTTTGTTAAATGATTCAAAAAATTCTTTAAGATTAACAAGAATAAACTTGAATTTAGCAAGTATACATCTAGCAATTGAAAGAAAGGTAAAACTGAAAACAAAGAGAATAAAGACTCAAATTCTAAGAAATCTTCAAATGTTCATTGATTTGAATGCAAGGATTCGGTTATATTAGAACTTGATGTCCTAACTACTTCAAATCTAAACAAAAGGCAATGAATGCATCGATATCAGATGATGGTGAGGAAAATGAAAATAAGGAAACTTATATTAGTGAACATATAAACTATATGGCTCTTGTTTCCTCTATAAGTAGCAAAGAAAATTCTCCTGAAAATACCTTAAATGATAGTGACAAAGAAGAAGTATTACAAGAAGCTTATGAACAACTATTTAACGAAAGTCTAAAACTGAAAAAGGCCATCTGAAGCTTCAGTAAAGAGATAAAAGAACTTGAAAATGATCAAGATTCATTAAGTATTACATTTGTAGAATTTGGTGACATGATCTAGAATTTGAAAACTGAGAATGGCTATTTGAATAAAAGGTTGTCATTAGAAACTAAACTTGATGTTACTAAATCTCAATTACCTACGTTCAGCAGCAGCCCAAAAAACCTTCACCACATGTTAGGAATAGATGAAGAGGCTGAAAATAGACAATGGATAGGATTTGTTGAAAACAGCACTCAAAACACAGAGAAAACTAAATCTGTTTTTGTTCCAGCTCAACTAACAACAAGAATAACACCAACACTCAAGAATTTCATAAGGAACCAAAGGCTCACATGAATCAACATGTTAATAGAAATCCTTTTCTTGAAGTGTCTCCTCAGGTTGCTCATGGTATCAATTAATTAGGTGGTTCTGTTTGGATTAACTTATCCACAAACATACCAAAGCATTAGAATGTTGGTTATACTAAATTTATTCCAACATGTCATACATGTAGAAATCGTAGACATATTTGTCCTCAATGTTATCAGTCCAACCCTCAATTAAATTATGATCAAAATCTTTATGATCATGTCAAATGTCTTAATAGCAAATTAACTTGATCCAAAAGTTAACTCTGAAAAAAGGGTGTGGATTAAGAAAAGGATCAACTCAAATTCTAATAGTTCATTAGGTTGCAATGTTGCTCATATTGCATTTAAGACTCAAAACTCCTCAATATGGTATCTTGATCATGGATGTTCCCGCCATATGGACAGTAACAAGTCTGTCTTTACTTTTATAAGTGACAATCGTGAAGATAGTGCCACTTTTAGTGATGGTGCAAAAGCACCAATTTTAGGAAAGGGGTCTGTAGAGGTAAATGGCCTACACCCTTTTCATGATTTTTTTATATTGATGGCCTTAAGTCTAATCTTTTAAATATTAGCCAATGTTGTGATGAAAAATTTGAGGTTCGATTTGTTCATAAGAATGTAATATTCTAGATCTACAAGCAAACTTGATTCTTGAAGGGACAAGAACTTCTGATTATTGCCATGGGATGTTTCCAAAGAAAAAAAATGACTTACCAAATATCATGTTAAAATTAATAGTTATGAATTATGGCATCAACGACTTGGGCATATAAACTACAAGAATTTATCTAGAATTTCAAAAATGGATAATGTTAATGGTTTATCAAAATTGGAGGAAAATAAAAAATGTGTGTGGGCCATATCAAGCGGGAAAACAAACTCAAACTAAACATAAGAAAGTCACCTAAATCAACACTAAAAAACCGTTACAACATCTTTATATGGACTTAATGGGACCTTCTAGAAGTCAAACATTAGGAGGAAAGAAATAAATCTTAGTTGTTGTTAATGACTTCACTAGATTTGCTTAGGTTGAAATGTTAAGAGAAAAATCCAACACTTCTACTGATATTGCGACACTATTTAAGAAAATTCAAAATGAATAAGGAACTTCAATCATCGAGATCAAGAGTGATCATAGGAGAGAATTTGATAATATAGATATTGAAACCTGTTGTAATAAGAAAGGGATACATAAAGAATTTTCTACTCCCATAACTCTTCAACACAATGGTGTTGCTGAGATAAAAAATAGAACCATTCCAAAAATAACAAGAACCATGATGCACGGTAAGGAAATTGCCATGCACTTTTGGGTTGAAGCTATTAATACTAAATGCCATATAAATAATAGGGTTTATATTAGACTTGGAATGGATAAGACTCCATAAAGGAAAGAAACCTACAATTAAATTAAATCACCCTAGTGTCTCTATCATTGATAATGTTGAAGAAGAGACCAGATTGAGAAATTAGGCTTTAAATCAGATGGCCTTTACTAGCTATGCTTCTCAAATTGTACCAAAATGGTTGAAGAAGCTCTCAATGATGAATGTTAGATTAATGTCATGCATGAGGAACTTAATCAATTTGTTAGAAAATATGTACGATATTTGGTCCCAAGACCTACAGACAAAAATGTTATTGGTCGTAAATGGATTTTTAAAAACAAAACTGTCGAGAATGACATAATTACTAGAAATAAAGCCAGACTTGTCGTTAAAGGGCATATGCAGGTTGAGGGAATTGATTTTGAAAAAACATTTGCTTCGGTTGCTAGACTTGAATATAGAAGAATTCTTTTTTCATTGCTTGCACTATGGGACTTAAATTACACCGAATGGATGTAAAAAGTGCATTTTTAAATGGTTTCCTTCATAAAGAAGTTGAACAAACAACTACATTTGATGATCCAAAATTCCCTAATCATGTTTATAAACTAAACAAGGCGCTGTATAATCTTAAATAAGCTCCTAGAGCCTGGCATGATTGGTTGAGTACATATCTTATTGAAAATGGATATTCCAAAGGAGTAGTAGATAGGACTATGTTCATTAAACATCATAAAGAATTCTTGTTGCTTAAATATATGTTGATGATATAATTTTGGGATTTCCTATAGAATCAATGGCTTATGAATTTCCTGATTGCATGAAGCATGAATTTGTGATGAGAATGGTTGGAGAGTTCAACTATTTTCTTGGTCTAATCATCAAACAACTTGACAATGGAACATTTCTTTCTCAGTTTAAGTATGCTCAAGACTTAGTGAAAAAATTTTGCTTAGATAGCAAAAGGCAAACAAGGATTCCCATAAGCATTGACATAAAATTTGACTTAGATCTTATAGGAAAGAATGTTGATCAAACCATATATAGGAGCATGAAAGGTAGTTTTTTATACTTAATTGTCAGTCGCCTATATATTGCTTTCAATGTCGGTGTATGTGGTTTCAATCCAATCCCAAGGAATCTCATTTATGTGCTACGAAACGTATTATAAGATATGTAAACGAAACACCTGAACATGACATTTGGTACTCACTTTTAATTCAAATTTAAATTTAGTCAGATATTCCAATACGGATTGGGTTATATACTCTAGTGATCATAAAAGCACTTCAAGTTTATAATGGTACAAATCTTGTAGCTTGGATGAGTAAAAAAATACAATTGTATCTCTTTCAATTGCTGAATCTGAATCAATTGCAGTTGGGAGTTGTACTTAACTTACATGGATGAAACAAATACTAAATGACTACAATTTTAATCAAGAAGTGAAGATTATTTATTGAGACAACTCTAATACCATAAATATTTATAAAAATCCTATTCAACATTCTCGAACCAAACATATTGGCATTCGTTATTATTTCATTCGTGACCTGGTTGAATAAAAAATCATCTCCATTGAGCATATTCAAACTGAAAATCAATTGGGTGATATTTTTTTACAAAACCTTTGGATAATATCAAGTTTGAATCTTTGAGAATAGCCATAGGGATCTATGATATCCCTTTAGTAATATCTTGATATTGTGTTTTTATGTTCGTTTAGTTGCACTTTCATTATTGTAGATTTCATGAAATTAAAAAAAAAGGATGGAAATATCAAATATATTTCAAAAAGATGGTGAGGTTACTTTTTCTTCAAAAAATATTTTTACATGTTTTATAAATTTAATGCATCGGTTCACTTCTCTTGTGCTAGCCTTGATACACCTCATATTATATATTGTATACATGTAGTATTCCATTTGAAGAGACTTGATCGAGGATGTGAATATTGGGACAAAAATCCAAAGTGAGCTAGATTCCTTTAGATTTGAATGAACCTTATCTCAATCAATACCCCAAAGAAATTATAATTTGAAAAATATCCTCACTTTGAGTTAAAATAAAATATAATGAGGAGAAATAAAATCATATTTTGTGACATGTTACACCTCAATGAAGGGCTCATGATAAGGGGGAGAAAAGGAGAGATAAAGGTCATAATAGTTTTGGGTTTTACTTTCTTATCCTTGGAATATATCAACCCTTTATAAGGAAATCTAACCCTTGTTAATTATCTGAGGTTTTGAGT
The DNA here is from genome assembly GCA_028571085.2 of Nepenthes alata. NCBI lineage: Eukaryota > Viridiplantae > Streptophyta > Magnoliopsida > Caryophyllales > Nepenthaceae > Nepenthes > Nepenthes alata. The sequence goes on from JAOVVI020002208.1 coordinate 5,397, forward strand.
CTTTCCCATGAAATATTGTGCTTTCACTTCACGTATAATACACAATACATGTTGTTTTCATGCTATAATGTCTGAGCTATACTAATTATATTATTTTTTCCCAAAAATGTTTTTGAAAAAGTTTATCTAGTTGATTTATTAAATGATTTTGATAATCCCATCTCCAAAAAATTTGTTTAATTTATCATATTTTTGTCCTTTCATGTGCATTTCTCAGTTTCATTTTTTTTCCTTTTCTTTTCTATCTCTATGCATCCCGTGAGCCTACCACCAACAGCTTAAGCAGTCTACTGTTCTCACGACCATATTTAATACACTTAGGGTTCACAGTTCGTTCATTTTTTATGGCTCTTGCAGTGTTTCTTTTCTCTTTCTCTCTTCAAGCAATTTCCATATAGTTTTTCATCCTCAAGGTAATATATGCTATCAATCCCCTTATATTTTCATGTTTTCTTCATATAAGTTTCATAAATTTTCATTATTTTTCAAAATCTCATCAAATTGAAGAAAGATTTCTTATGTTTGTTCATGTTCCATGGGTAAATTTGTCTACAAAAGTTTGTTCTCAAGCCTGGCATGTCAATATCTTCATTTTTTAAATTCTTTTTCTATCATTATGTTAGCATTATTATTTAGTTCATATTGTTTATTTTAGAAGCCTCATACGAAGTATGTGGGTCACAAAAAATCTCACATAGAGTCAGCATTTGACTCTACTCGTTCTGTTAATTAGGATTCTGAAAACCTATTTTTAATCCACATCTCAAATCATTTAATTCTTCTAGATAAAAAAGTTCAAATAACCACTTTCTTTCTTCCATGTCTATTATTTTTATATCTTGGAATTGGGACTCTGTTCTAAGTAATCTTCATCCTCCATCTGTTGTTCTACTTCATGAATTTTACTCAAATATTCACAACATTTCTCCTAAAAACTCACAATTCTCGATTTTTATTCACTATCGAAAAGTTGTTATATTGAGTAATCTTGTTTCAGATATTCTAAATATTCCTCGACCTTCATCCCCTTCAAATCCTTATCCTGCTTCATCTTCACCCTCCCCTGATGAACCTGCATCATTTCTTCTCAATGCACCTACTGAGACTAGAAGTAGACCTTTCCAAAGCTTTAAAATGCCTGCTAAAAGAATTATTATTTGTTGTATCATGTGCACTAACTTTTTCCTAGTATCTCATATGATAGCCCTACCTCTTCCTCGAGCTCGATTCCTCTATGCTCTCATTCAGGGGGACTACATTGATCATCCCCAATATTTTATATCTCACATTCTCGCAGTTCACCGAGATTCTCACAAAAACATCAAATTGTCTTTTGGATGCGTCAGCTAGAAAATTTTAACTCATCTTGAAGTAAATCTTCCAAATGAACCTCCTCTTAAATTTTGTCTTCCAATAAATGCCACTACCTTAGAACAAAGCAAATCTCACAAATAGATGACCTTACTTCAAGATCCATTTTCAACGAAGATGAACAATCAGATCCTTCATCTTCTCAACCAAGTACATACGACCCATCTCAGTCAATGTTAACATTAAAAAAATAAATGAACTTCTTCATCAACAATCTATACTTCAAGCTCTGGTAAATTCTCTTTCATCTAAATTGGACTACCATCCGTTGGAGCAGAAATTGGATGATATGCAACTCTCTATTCAAGGAATTCTTAATTAACATTTCCTGGAGATGGTGCAGGCAATGTTGATCAGGATATTTGACCCTTAGGAATTCAATGACAAAAAAGGGGAGAAGGATCTTTGACGATTGTATTTAATGGATCTACTGAATTAATTCATAGATACTTTATAGGTGTATTTATCTGTAAAAGTATGGATGTTCAAATGGATCATTGACGCTTGTATTTATGGGTGCATTTATCCATAGATGTATGGATGTTCTAATGGATCACTGATGCTTGCCTTTTGAATGTCTCATATTATGCAGCGTATGTCTCTTTCTATGTCTAATGCTATGGAATGGTGATAAAATATCCTCTGCTATTTTGTTTGCTTTGTCACAGAATTGTTAAAGAGGAAGATTATTAGATCTTCGTTGGTTGGAATCTTCTGCGACATTATTTGATTTCTAACTTTCAATTCAATGATGAAACATGAGCCGCAGATGCTAAGAGAGATTGCTTGTGGACAAAGATTGTTTCAATTCAATATTCATATTGCTTGTTTGCCACGAGTTGTTCACTTAAGTTGAGGGAGAATACAATAGTTCCAAATTCAAAGCACTAGAAGACTGCGAGATAGGCACTCAAGCCATTGGGTGTAAATTCATTTCCAATAACCCTCCACTAGATGACCGCGAGCCAGTTGCTCAAATTGTCAGATGTAAATTCAATTCCAATAGCACTCTGCTTGATGGCTGTGAGCTGACAGCTCAAGTCATTGGGTGTAAATTCATGTCCAGCAACCCTCTGCTATAAGACTGCAAGATGGTCACTCAAGCCGTCAAATGTAAGTTAAATTCCAATAGCACTCCACTTGACAACTGTGAGCTAAGAACTTAATCCATTGGGTATAAATTCAACTCCAGTAGCACTCCGCTACAAGACCATAAGATAGGTGCTTAAGCTAAATATGGTCTTTCACTTCCAACAACTCACCGCTAGCTAACTGCGAGATTGGAGCTTAAGAGAGAGACTGTTAATTCCATTACTTCGAAATTTTGAACTGTTGTTGGCTGAAGGTTGAGGTCATTTATTGGGCACTTGTTATAAATAGAAGAAAGAGATACACGAAGATTTAGGGAGGCAAAATCAGCTTGTGAAGAGAAAGAATTATTGAATAATTAAACACAACTTTTAAAGGGTCAAGTACTTGTATTTGAGTTGAATCATAATAAATTATTTTTTATTTCCTCTTCAAATTGAGTCTTTTTATTGTATGCGAAAAATCAAGTCTTATGGAAAGAGAGTGAGATATATACTACGAGATATATTATAAATACTTTTAACATTAATAGATTCACTTGGAGAAATCAGGAAATCCTAGGTAGCTGCTGTGACACAAATATAAAGAAGGCCTTAGATGGCCACTATTTCGAAGTCAGTTGGCTAGGATAGAATCTATGTGGTTCGATCTATAAGTTGGCTCTTCTCATTACAGTAATTGGCAACTAATAGCTTGGATGATTTTCTCAGAACATATTGTTACGTGTCTTCATTCATCACCAAAATATTGTGTTCATCTTAATTAGTGGTTTATTTTTATTAATGGTCATATGTTCAATATTATCTAGATCTACAAATTATTTATATGTACCTAGTTTTTGTTTAATGTTTTTAAAATTTTAAATTCTACTTAGGGCACTTATTCGCCCCCTTTAGGTGCTTTCATACTTGAATGGCTACCTTTCTAATACAGTAAGGAAAAAGTTTTTTGGCAACATTGACAACTGGTTGCTTCAAAGTTCAAGTCAACGGTACTTGGATCATTAGGAATGCAACATGGTAGTCCAGTCAATATCCACATTCCACACCAAGGAATACGACTGAAATCCAAATCTTCAAATCATATTCCCCATCCATGCATGATTTTCCAATTCACAGTTGACTAAACTTACAACACATCTATATAACAAATGATGAGTTCAATATATTGCCTCATGCTGACATCTGCCAAAAATCGATTACACAGTGCTCCTTCTAAAAGTAATGCATACACTTGCACTTTCAAGCTAACAGAAAATGAATCCAAGCTTCCCTACAAAAACTTTGCTTAGCTAAATATGATATGCCATCAATTGAGAATAGATGCATGTGCCATCAATTGAAACAACTTATTTCTACAAGTCCATTGCCTTTTTTTTTTTTCCAGATCCAACTAGAGAGGAATTATTAATTTGGGTATCTTAATCTAAGCTGAATCCTTATTCAGGAAATATACAAGTCGTATTTCAAATATCATTATTATACCTTGCCTCTTTCCTCAAAAGTCAAGCTAAAAAGTTACTAATACAGACATACTTCACCATCCAAGAACAATAAAAGGATAACAGCAGTAAATTTTCAATTACCCATGCTGCCCATAGCAACTGTGTCTTGCTGGTTGTTTGCTATGCCAATTGCCCGCCCTCTGCCCCTCTTACCACCAGAAAACTTTGCAGTAAATGTGGAAGCTGATGCCAAAAATGGCATTGGTGACAATGCCTTGGTGACAGAACCATCAGGTCCATATTTTCGGGGTCTCCCCCTCTTCTTTTTCTCCATTACTCCTAACATGCCTTCGCTCGTTGGGTTCCGAGACCTGGCTGGTGATACAGTCACCTGACCAGGGGTTTCAGTCCGTGGTGCTACATGATAGTCTGATGGAGATTCTGCCGTTATAACAGTCACACCTGAGGTCATATTTTCTTTTGCTTCCATGCAAGATTTGTGTATCATCGATAAATTCCAGATAAGTCCCCAAAACCAAAAGTCAGACTTAAATAATTATATCTGCAACAGAACATTTCAATTACTGAGAAATCTCTATCAGCTGGGGAGGCAAAGAGTGTGGGGAGACAAAATTCGATCAGATACAGATAACTCTTCAAAATCTTACCATTTGCTTCTAAAAGCAAACCTCTAACTACCATTGATGGATCACGTCGGTGAATATGTATCGGCATCAAGGCTCCCTGATATCAATATTTTTTAATACCGTAATAATATTACAATATGTTTTTTTATCAACCGGTACAATACTATCAACTTACAACTTTTAGAATTTTTTTAATCCGATATATCTGACACCAATATATATATTTTAATATATCCGATATTGATATGACTACGACCGTTATTAATATTGATATTTTCATCCATGCTAACTACTTAATCCTCCCCCCGCCCCCAAAAAATAAAAATAAAAATAAAAACTAAAGAAAAGATCAAGGAAAAGAAGAAGTCTACACATATCAGAACATGTTCCATGAAGTGGAATATATTGGCAACTAAATTAGCGAGAAATTCATAGGAGCAACAATGAAATTCAAAATTTCCAACTCTTGCAACTGATTCATGCATCCCACTACATGTAAAGAGAGAGTCCAACAAAGAGCACCTAAAAATAGAAGCTGCAAATCAGTGAATACCCCTGCTCAACCAACATTCTATTCATCTTCAGCTAAATACCATATCTATACACCTAATTTAAAACTCGAACAAGTATATGCAAAAATAAAAAAGCATCGATCGACCTCAACTCCACATTTCCTATCTTTACTGTGCAGCAGTTCATTTAAAAGTTCAGAAAAGCCAGCCCATGGACAAAGCAAATAATCATAGTGGTTAAATATAGTAAAAAAATATATAAAACATATATTGTCATATTGTGTAATATTATGTTTCAAAATACATAATATTACAGAATCAAAATATTCTGTACATATTTTTTGTATTCTATAATTATTATTTTCCATATAAATTTTGTATTGACTACTCAATATAAGGGGCCTACCGTTGTAAGATGAATTTACATGGTTAGTTACACAACCTTCTCATCCAAATTGGTTTGTCTCCTCTATACAATCATTAATTTCTAACATGGTATCAGAGCCAAATTTATTCTTCTGAATTATCAGTGCTCCCCATAACTATGTTGTTCAGTGGTAGTCAATGTCATCCTCTTCTGCATTATCATCGGTGCATCTCATATCTATTCATCAATGGTCATCGGCGTTCAGATCTGTGTTTATCGGACTCCACTAGTCTTGGATATCGTGTTCATCCTTGCCCACCAAACCCCAAATTCGCATTCCACATTCTCATCGATCTTCAGTGTCCACTAACTCAAGGCATTGCAACTGATTTCACCGGCTTCACCTCTCGAGTTCCACCGGTCTCAGATCTATATTCACTGAATCCATTCACACTAGCCTTCAGAAAGAGACCAATCTGACAAATTAACGTCACCACTGCAAAACCCTTGAAAAATACAACAAACTTAAAACGATGTGTTTCAATTCTTTTGCAAACAAAGCGCATCATTTGACTAAGTGAAGACGTGCCTCTTGCCCCTCATTAAAACACTGCATCTTAAGAAATTAATGAACAAGCCCCGCGTTTCACACTCTTGTATGTGTCTCTCTGCGGCCACCATTAAATGATGCACCTTAAGGAATCCTCTTGGCAAAACACAGCGTTTCATACTGGAAAAATGTCTAGCCAAGGCCCAATATCACAGAAACCAACTGAGGCCCAATATCACAGTATGCATCTCATGTCACTGTTCACGCGGCACTGTTCCTAGCCCACCCAACTACTTTATTGTCAGCCCATATGGTATCTTAGCTCAAATGGCCCTATGACAAAATAATGTGTCTCAGCCCATACAAATTATTTTCAATGGCACAAATTATAATAATTGGGCTCAATCTATTTGTACCTTTTACAAAGGACAAAAATTGTGGTGAGTTGTCACGGGAGAACATAAGCCACTGCAATGGGAGGTTTTTGAAACGGACTTGATTTTTTGCTGATCGTGTTAGAGTGGGATAGAATTAGCCATAGAATTATTACATGGTTTGCTAATACATCTATTCCATTTATCAACATGCTATTTGGTCAATTTGAAGTTATCAAAGATGTATGGGACTTTCTACAACAATACTACTTATCCGCTGACTTTGCTCATCAATATTAGATCATGCGTAATCTACATAGTAAAACTCAAAAATCTAGTCAATCAATAAGTGAATTTTACTCTCGTATGTGTTATTTATGAGATTAGATAGCATTGACTGAACCACAATAGGAATCTCTCATAGGGCTTAAGAAATTTGAAGGTTATCGAGATGGGCTTTACCTTACTCAATTTCTTATGGCTTTTCATGATGAGAATGAATCTACTAGGGCCTCACTGCTGCATAGACATCTTCTCCCAATACCGGACAGTGCTGTTCTTGAACCTATTTATGAAGAGAACACGACTTCAAACCAAGAAATCCCAACATATGCAGACAGTTCTTGCAGTTCCTTCACAAACTCCTTGTTCCAAATTTTTGCATCAAAACTCCGGATCAGATGATCAATGATCGTATGATCCACGTATATGTCAATAATGTCATACAAAAGGTCATTCTATTTGCAATTGCTCTAAGAAGAAGAGCTCCTATCAAAATCAAAATTCTTCTTCATTTTGAACAACTTCCATCGTCAATACTAAATCAACAAAATCAGACTCTGCTGCTCCATTTTTTGTTCTATCTATTGAGGATCTTGAGACAAGTGTCAACCAAATTTTATCTTGTACAAGTTTTATATCTACACCAGCCCTATTTGCCACTCCATGTTACCCCTCTTGGATTATTGATTTTACATGTCATAATCATATGACTTTTGACCAAAATTAGTTTACTAATGAAGCTTTTGATGCATCAAATATTCATACTGCCAATGGATTCCATATGCATATCAGTTATATATTAGCTCCATTTCTACACATTCACTCTCCATTTTAAAGCCTATTGTGTACCTTTATCGTCCTATTTACTACTACTATCTATGGGATAACTATATGATCTTGGTTTAGAATGCTACTTTTCTTCTCATGATTGTGATAAGAATCCACATACAGGTTAACTAGTTGGGGCAGGCCGTAAACTTAAACGTTTATTGAACTCAACACACTTCATATACCAACCCATATTTCCAACACCATTGATCTTCACTCCGAACCAATCAAATCTAGTCTTCAATGGCATTCTCGCCTTGGTTATACATTAAATTCAAAAGTTCAATTGTTAATATCTATAGGTAACTTAGAAACTTTTAATGATAAATTTTTTTATTGTATGGCTTGTCAAATTTGTAACACAAAGTATTACCTTTTAATTCTAGTGAATCTATTTCTAATACTCCTTTTGATATTATTCATTCTAACATTTGGGACCCTGCATCTATACCTACTAAGGGGGAATCAAAATATTTTGTTACCTTTATTAATGATTTCTCTCGTTATACATTGATATGTTTTTTATATCACTTATCTGAATTGACCAAAATATATGAAGAATTCTATAATATGGTAATATACTCAGTTTTTAAATTGAATCAAAATCTTTAGATTTAATAATGTTAAGAAAAATTGTGAGTCATCATTCCTGGATACCATTAATCATATGGCACTATATACCAAAAATCTTGCCTAAATATGTCCAAACAAAATAGTCATGCTGAATGGAAGCTTGGTAATATTCTTAATCGTGTTGGATCCATTCTTATCTCAGCTTCTCTACCAAAAGAATTTTGAGGAGAAATAATCCTTGCTGCTTATAACATCTATTGTCTTCCATCCTCGGTCATTCAGAACTAGATCCCGTATGTGCCTCTCTTTGGTACATCATCTCACTATAATTTTTTTCATGTCTTTGGATATACTTACTTTGTTCTCCTTCAACCCAATGAGAGAAATAAACTAGAACCGTGAGCTTGTTCATATTACTTTCTTAGGTATAGGATTAAATATAAAGGATATCAATATTATGACCCTATCTCAAAGAGGCTTCGTATCTCTCGTGATGTCATATTTTGGGAGCACAAAATATTTACTAGCTTTTCCCCTTTCTTTCCCACACCTGTGAAATATTCTAAAATTTTTTACTAATTAATTACCAAATCTATTTTCTAATCCTATTCCTACTACCTCAATTTTCGACATTTTTGTTCCAACTCCCACAAACGACCCTCCAATGTGTTAGAATCCGACCCGAGCCATGTAATTTTTATATAATTTTTCTCGCATCCTTCTATTTTTTTAAGAATTTAAATAAATTTAATTTGAAATTTAACATTATAAAAAAATTAGAAACCCCATTGTGAAAATTAAATCATTTCAATGTATATTAGTGCCAAATGTCAAAAGGCCCAAATACCTCTATATGGGAAAATTCCATATCCGATATTGCCTTGTTGCTATTAATTACTTACTTGTATTTCTACATTTTCACTCGTAACTTGCATATTACGAACTCAACACAAACATAATTTTCACATTGAGTCTTGAGACCAACCTCAAGCACTTGAGAGTGCTTGTGGTATAACTTGGCTAGCGCCTATTTCCGAGGGAACCGGACGCGCCGTATAATTTGCTGCTATAAAAATTTGGACCATGACAACTGGTATCAGAGACAAACTTACAGGAGAAATTGTAAGAAGGTTCTTGATTTTCGAAAAATCACACACAGTGGGATTGGATGCCCCAAGGGATGCTACAATAGGTTACTCAAACAACTCCGACGGTTCATCCGATCGTAGTGACTTGGTTTGAAGCCATTGAGAGATGGATGAGTGAGCTCGAGGCCCGAGATGAGTCTCTCGATAAAATGGAAAGGTGGGCGGATAGCCTCACTGGCCAATTGAGGGCCCTAGAAGAGGTAGTTAAAGACCGGACGAAGGATGTTCACAATTCAATAAGAGTGTTGCAAGATGATAACGCCGAGCTCACTAGTAAGGTGAGTCTTCTAGTGCGTGCTACTGCAACTGATGGTAGTGCCTTCTGCGGTAGCAAAGTCAAGCCCCCAGAACCTCGCTCATATGGTGACGTGCAAAATTCGAATGAGCTTAACAATTTCATCTTCGACCTGGAACAACTTCAAGGCTGTGAAGATGGACTCTGATGAGACAAAGGTCTCCATGGTTACCATGTACCTGACAAGCGATGCCAAGCTATGGTGGAAAACCAAATATAAGGAAGTGGCCCAAGGAAGATTAAACATTGACTCGTGGGAAGACCTCAAAAGAGAACTGATGGTACAGTTCTACCCAGAAAATATTGAGTTCATGAAGGAAGCTCAAACAGATTAAGCACACAAGGACTATTAGAGATTATGTTAAAGCTTTCTCAGCGTGCATATTGGACATTTAAGACGTGTCTGATAAGGATTGTCTATTCATTTTATTGATAACCTGCAGCTATGGGCTTAGACGGAACTTTTCAAACAACGGGTGCAATATCTGACTTTTGCCTAAAACGTAGCGGAAAGACTTGTTGACTATGCAATTAAGAGGGGCAACCGAAATCAAGAGAACGGTGATAATCCCTTGAAGAAGTCTACGCAGAGTGCATCGAGTGTCAACAAGTCAGAGTCCAAAGCAAAGAGCGGGGGAAGTAGCTTTCAAAAGAAGTTGTCGCTAGTGAGCTCCCAGAGCTTCAAGGGAAGCATCAATACATCAACTAGCAAGAAGGCGTCTTCCGGTGGATGCTTCCTGTGTGACGGGCCACATAAAGTGGCGCAATGTCCACACAAAGGAGCTCTGAGTGCGCTACAAATGAAAGGTGATCCAACGAAGTCAAGAGACGGTAAGAATGATGGGGACCAAGCTCGCATGGACATGGTCCACCTCTTATATGCCATGGAGAAGATCGCCCAATCATCCACCAAATCCACAGACCTGATGTACGTGGAACTACAAGTGAACGGAAGGAGTGCCCGCGCCATGGTAGGCACAGGTGCTACTCATAATTTCATGGCTAGAGTCGAGGCAGACCGACTGAGGTTATAGTTGGAAAAGGACGGTGGCAGCATGAAGGCCGTGAACCAATGCCCAACTACCTTTTGTACATTAATGAACCAGGTGTTTCACGAATACTTGGATAAATTTGTAGTAGTCTAATTGGATGATATTGTGATATACAGCTCAAGCCTAGAGGATCACATAAAGCATCTAAGGTTAGTGTTCTAGAAGTTGAAGGAAAATCATCTCTTTGTGAAGCGTGAGAAGTGTTCATTTACTCAAGAAGAGATCAGCTTCCTAGGACACATTGTGGGGCAAGGTCAAATAAGGATGGATCCAAAGAATGTGCAAGTTATCTCTGATTGGCAAGTCCCATCAAGTGTAAACGAGTTGCGCTTCTCCCTTGGCCTTACAAACTATTACCAATGATTCATAAAAAGGGTAGTCGAGGAAAGTGACACTTTTAACGGATTTATTCAAGAAAGACAGGAAGTGGGAGTAGACGAAGGCATGCTAGTAATCTTTCCAAAAGCTCAAGCGCGCGATAGTGAAGGAGCCGATGTTAGCTTCCAGAAGTTACCAAGCACTTTGATTGGCAGATGGGTGCATTAGGCTTTGCGCTCGGAGGGGTTTTATCGTAGAAAGGCCATCCGGTAGCCTACGAAAGGGGGAAATAAAATGATGTCGAACGACGTTATGCATCCCATGAGAAAGAGTTGCCAGCGATTGTTCACTGTCTGAGGACATGGAGACATTATTTGCTCAGCTCCAAGTTTATGGTGAAGACTGACAACACCGTCGCCAGCCTTATCTTTACTCGGCCGAAGTTAACATCCAAGCAGGCTCGGTGGCAGAAGTTCTTAGCAAAATTCAACTTGATGTTGGAGCATAAATCTAGACGTTGCAATCAAGCTATAGATGCCCTTACTAGAAGAGTGGACCTCACCGACTTATCTCGAGTAACCTACCTATCGACAAGCGAGATTGTCACGACCATCAGAGAACAAGTAAAGTCAAATCTTGAGAAAGATCCCATGGTCGTGACACTACTTTGACTTATTTAGGAGGGAAAGACTTGAAAATTCTGGATAAATGATGAATTAATCTTCACGAAGAGAGACCGGATTTTCATACCAAAGGCTGGTGGACTGAGGAGGGCGCTCCGCAAAGAATGTCATGATACTTTATGGGCGGGCCACCTGGGGTGGAAGCATACCTTGAGTTTGTTGCGGAAGGGCTATTATTGGCCCAAAATGAGGACGTGATAAGCTATACGAAGATATGTCTCACCTGTCAATAAGATAAGATCGAGCGGCAGAAGACAATGGGGTTGTTGGAACCCCTCACTATATGTAACAAACCCTGAGAAAGTGTTTCTTTGGACTTCATCACGGGGCTGCCCAAAATGAGTACTAGTGCATCTTGGTGATAGTGAACTGCTTCTCAAAGTACGTTACTTTTGTTCCAACCACGACAAATTGTTCAGGAAAGGAGATAGCGTCTTTATTTTTCAAACAAATCGTCAAATGTTGGGGAGTGCCCCAAAGAATTGTGAGTGATCGAGATGGACGCTTCATCGGAGCCTTCTGGATAGCACTCTTCAGACTGTTCGAATAAGAATTGAATATTTTATCGGACTATCATTCTCAAACTTATGGTCAAACGGAAAGATTTAATGGCCTACTCGAAGAATATTTACGGCATTTTGTGAGTGACAGTCCAAAGGATTGGGTAAAGCTCCTCAATGTTGCTCAAGTTGTAACACTCAAAGGTGCTCTTCGTCAAACAAGAGTTCTTTTGAAATTGTAACATATCAACAACTGCTTCTTCCACACATCCTGACTAAGTCATACGAAGGAAAATGTCCTCATGCTTACAACTTTGCTCGGGAATGAAAGGAGAATACGGAAATTGCCAAAGACTACTTGAAGAAAGCGTCTTATCAAATGAAGAAGTGGGCAGATTAGAATAGGCGGCCTGTACAATTCAAGGTAGGAGATCTTGTGCTAGTGAAGATTCTCTAAGAGGAAATGCGGTTTCTTAGAGGAAGAGACAAGCACCTCCCGCGAAAATATGAAGGGCTTATCTAGATCATTGCTCGTGTGGGAAAGGCATCATACAAGATAGATCCTTCAAAATGGATGAAGGTCCACCCCGTCTTCCTCATGAGCTATTTAAAGTCGTATTATCCTAACATGGAAGATCCTTCACGCAACCAATCACAACGCTCCAACATTTGGATGAAGCCACTGCCAGTATCAGAAGTTGAAGAGATCATTACGGAACGAGAGGTGACAACATCAATAGGAAAGAAAACGAAAGAAATGCATGTGAAGTGGAAGGGGAGACCAATAGAAGAAACAAGTTAGGAACCTATTGAAGACGTAAGACTAAAAAGGTAAGAAGCCAAAACTACCCTGAAAATCAAATCAACGAGGACGTCGACAGTTTAGTAGGGGGAGGATGTTAAAATCTGACCTAAGCCATGTGATTTTCACATATTTTTTTTATATCATTGTATTTTTCTAGGAATTTAGGTAAATTTAATTTGAATTTTTAGTATTATAAAAAAATTAAAAACCTCATCATGAAAGTTGGGCATTCTAGTTTATACTAATACCAAAAGCCAAAATGCCCAAATATCTCTATATGAGGGATATTTTCATATCCGATTGTTACCTTATTGCTATTGATTGTTTTCTTGTGTTTCCACACTTTCACTAGCGACTTACGTACTACGAACTCGACACCGACATAAGTTTCTGCGTTATGTCCCAAACCAACCTTGAGCACTTGAGAGCGCTTGTGGTATAACTTGGCTAGAGCCCATTCCTGAGGGAACTGGATACGCTGCACAGTTTGCTACTATAAAAATTTGGACAGTGACACTATGCTCATCCAAGATATAATTAATCCATCCATGGATCTACTTACACCCACTCACCCTTCAATTGATTTCCTATTCGCCATTCCACACGACTACGTGAGCTCCCTACTTAATTACATGACTTCTATAATTTTACTACACTTTGCTACATTATATGAACCTATAATGTATCAAGAAACCAAATCTCATGGACCAAGCCTAGCAACTTTCATTTAAGGAAAGAAAAGAAAGTTCAACAATCAGGTGCAGATAAGAGAACTGCCTATTCTATTCCAACACCAAGCCAAGACTTCAGAGTCAATTCTTTCTTATTCTTCCTAACAACAAGCAATGACTGGTGAAATTCTCACCCTTAAAAAAGAATTGTACATGGGATTTGGTTAACTTGCTACCAGGAAAATCAGTGATTGGAAGCAAGTGGATATATATGATCAAAACTAACTCTAATGGTTCAGTGGAATATTACAAAGCTCATCTTATTGCTCATGATTTTATCTAAGAGTATGAGATTGATTTTAAGGAAATTTTTGCACTAGTGACTTGTCTCACATCTATCCATTCTTTGATTGTTATCATTGCCATTCGTCAATGGGCACTTTTCCAAATGGATATCAAGAATGCCCCTTTTCACAATAACTTAATCAAGGAAGTCTATATGCAGGCCACCTAGGTATGACCACTCCAGACAAAGTCTGCCGCCTTTGTGAAGTATTATATGGCCTTAAACAAACTTCTAGTGCTTGGTTTGCTAAGTTTAGACCCACCATTACCAAGCAAGGTTTCACATTAAATATTCATGACTCAATTCTTTTCACACATTTAACATCATCCGGCATTATTCTTATTTTACTTTATATTAATGATATGATTATTACTAGAGATAATCGTGATGAGATCCATTCCGTTAAAACTTTTCTATATCAATAGTTTATGATAAAAGATCTTAAAAATCTCAGTTACTTCCTTGAACTTGAAGTAACAACATATTCTAATGGATATTATCTTTCTCAACGAAAATATATTTCAAATCTGCTCACTCGTGCTACCATAATTGATAACAAGATTACTCCCAATCCGTTACAACCGAATGTCAAACTTACTCTGTTTGATGGTTCTCTTTTGCTAGATGCAACCCATTATTGGCAACTGGTTAGAAGGCTTAATTATCGTACTATTACTCATTCTAATATTATTTACACCATTCACCACGTTAGCCAGTTTATGGCCACATCACAGTCTATTCACTACGCTGCTGTACTCGATGTCCACAATATATTAAAAGATTCTTATTCTATAGACTTCAATTCTCTACTAATTTATCTTTCCAATTATGTACTTTTTCTAATACAAACTGGGCAAATAATCCCATTGATCGGCGATTTGCCACTAGACATTGCTTCTTATTGGGAATATTTCTTATTTCATGAAGGAGTGAGAAGCAATCTGTCGTACCACACTCAGGTACAAAATCAGAACATCGTGCCTTAAGCGATATAACTGCCGAAATTCTTTAGTTATGTTAGCTACTAGAAAAGATAGGCATTACACATCTTAATATAGTTATCTTACATTATGATAATCAAAGTACCATACAAATTACTCACAATAATATATTTCATAAGCGTAACAAATATATTAAAAATGACTACCAATTTATTTGTCAACATATTCGACAATGCAATATACATCTTCATTACATACCATCAGCTGAATAACATGCTAATATTTTCACCAAGTCTTACACAATAGGACGATTTCATAATATAATTTTCAAACTCAAGTTGGTTTCCACCTTACCTACTTGAGTTTCACGAATATCATATATAGTAAAATATAAATAAAATATATATTGTAATATCATATTTTCAAATACATAATATTATAAAAAAAGAAAAAATATTCTCTTTGTCTTTATGTTTATTATTTTCTATATAAGTTTTGTATAGACTATTTTATATAAAAGCCCGACCATTGTAAGATGAATACACAAAAAGTTACACAACCTTCTCACCTACATTTGTTTGTGTCCTCTTTACTGTCATTAATTTCTAACAATAATGATATAAGAAACATAATCTTCAAAATCAAAAAAGGTAGAGAAAATCAGCATCCCTTTCCATCCTTAAAGGTCAAAACCTTATGGTTCATGCCAATTCAGAACAGTAACTAATGAAAAAAAAAAAAAAGAACAGACAAGACCACAAGCTCATTCAAAAAAAAAATAAAAAATTTAAGCAACTCATACATGTGCAAAAAGTAACATGAACAAAAGCAAATATTAAACTCGAATTATCAACTACAAAGCTGTGAATGAGATCGTCGAGAGCTCAAACCTTTCACCTTCACAAATCTCAATACAGCATCCAATGCCGAACGAAGACGTCTTCTCGATGATCAAACCTGAAAACAAACACGTGATTAAACAACACTTCATCATTGACGATGCGGATGAATTTCTGCTCAGGCCGAGCTAAAACATACAAAAACCAGTTCTCAAGCGTCCGGTAAACCACTTGCCGGTTAGCCCAAGCTGTCTGCAATGAGAATGGGACAGAATGGCGACGATCAAGAAAAGATTGAAAATCAAACGAATGCGAATAAAGTAAAATCAAACAAATAAAGAAATCAAAGTGACAACTTTTTATATTATGCGGTAAATATAATAATTTAGTTGCTAAAATCGAAAATTAATTGGATTGAGAAATCTTTTGCGTCCGGTGAAAACCAAATTCCACCGTGGGACCGCAGGGGCACATATAAAAATGATATTTGGCTCATTTCCATCATCTATTTATAATTATATATATATAACATATATTATTTGGTAGGATGATTCATGAGCCAGCTCAAAACCTTCATAGACTAAAAAACAAACCTCGGATAAGAGTGGCCCATCGTGCAACCTCTCAAGCTCAAGATCCAAAAGACAGTGCGGTCAACCCAAATAAATTGACCTGAAACTGTCCAATAGAATATGGACAA
>JAOVVI020002209.1:0-11505 GCA_028571085.2 Nepenthes alata
TGTACGGGCTGTCCACATTAGTTGATATTATTTTTGGGTGATTTGGGGTTTGTGTAACCAATCAACTGCTGATAGTGAAAACTTCGGACTTTGTGTCCCGTGGTTTTTCTCCCTCGTTTTATAGGAAATTTTTCACGTAAAAATTGCGTCTTTCTTGATTGTGTGTGCTGTTTGTATGCTTGACATCGCCTATCACCTATTTTATCGCGGTTCAAATAAGTCATTTTAATTCTAACTAATAGGACATATCATTTGCAACTTCTTCCTATTTGATTAATCTACAGCTTGCATTTGTTTAAGTTGGTTAGTCACAAGTTAATCTTCATCTTACTTTATTGTTATTATCAGATTCACCAAAATTTGGGCGATTAATTTTGAAAATATTCTGAATATTTGTAGTATGTTAACTCATGATTTAATTTTATGATGTATATGATTAAAGATTTAGCTAGTTAGGTGTTACGTATGATGAAAATATTTTCTAAAAATCACCATTTTAACTTAATTATAAAAATCACAGTATATCAATAGTTTTGTCTTAGATAAATATCTAATTAAAAAAATCATCTTAATGAATCACATTTTTATGTAAGGGGTAATTTTTTATATAATTTAAAATATTTTAGATAATATTTTAATTTAAATATACTTTTATGTAAAAATAAAAATGTTAAATAAAAAATATTTAAAAATAAAAAAATGATTATCGACCGAACTGAAGCTGTCAAATTATAATTATACATAAACAAAATTATTATTTTTTTATCTAGGTAACCAATCCTTACTCAAACTTACCCAAAATAATAATAATAATAACAATAATAATAATAATAAATTTTCACCTAAATTAAACTCTTGCATAAAATAAGACAGAGCAAGGACAATGCGACGATATTCGGCTTCACAGTCTGGTTGGTCAAACTGTGCAGATCTGGTGTTCGGGACTCTTCATCTTCTTCTATGTCTCCCCTAATCCAATCTCCATTGGACGAAAATTTCCATTTGTTCGACAATCTTTAGGCACAGCAAATATTCTTTTGAGGAAATGCTTATAATACGAATGTTCTGTTCCAGTCGTTCCAATGAAGCTGCTGAATCATGAATCATAGAATGCAAACTGGGTTCTTGTTTACTTAGCATACTACTGCTATTTCTGCTAAAAGTTTCATCGTTCGCGAAATATTATATACCCTTTTGAGGTAGAAGTGGTTTGATTACAAATTCCTACTTTTTCCTTGTTAATATAAATCAAATCGAGTATACATACCTATTTCATTAGACATTGCTATATCACGGAGTTGTTGTTGAGTGCCGGGGGAGAGATTTGTTACAAGGTCTGAAAGTAATGGTTGAAGAAGGGAATCTCGCAAACAGTGATGAGAAGTCGGAGGAGGATGAGGCCGGAGTTGGGCTGTGGGACTGTATCTGGGCACCAATTTACTGGTTCAGAATGCTTGCCGTTGAAATGCATTGGAGCTTTGTTTTTGGGGTGATCATTGTCTACGGTT
This sequence comes from Nepenthes alata, assembly GCA_028571085.2. Classification (NCBI taxonomy): domain Eukaryota; kingdom Viridiplantae; phylum Streptophyta; class Magnoliopsida; order Caryophyllales; family Nepenthaceae; genus Nepenthes; species Nepenthes alata. The sequence goes on from JAOVVI020002209.1 coordinate 1,509, forward strand.
TAAGCCAGGGGTTGGGTGGATCTCTTTCTCGCCTCGCCACTGAGTATTATATGAAAGATGTGCAGAAAGTGCAGCCTTCTGAGGCACAGGTTTATTCAGGAATTACTAATATTCCGTGGATAGTCAAGCCTCTTTGGGGTCTTCTCACAGATGTTATTCCTATCTTTGGCTATAGGAGACGTCCGTATTTCATCCTAGCTGGTAACATTTTTCTTTCCGTTTTTTTTTCCTGGACTGTACGTTTTAGCAGGTGATTTACATGTGCCGCTGCATATTAATTTGTATGTTTCCTAGGAAAATGATGCACTAGTTAATAGAGATGAGCTGCAGAGACATGTGCTTAATCTGATATATATGTTTTCTACACTTGGTGCTGGATGTAAATTTCAGATAATTCGACATGATGCAGCTAAAGTAGGTCTGACATTGGATCTATTGGGCATGATTTTTTAGCTCTCCCCAAAAGCACAAGAATTGCCCAATTCTCAGCTGTGGCAGTGTGTATCTCATGATAAGCTCCATGTCTTCTGGCCTGTTGTAATGAAATAAAATTGTTAGGTTTTAGGTCATTTCCTTGTGAGTTTCATATTCATGACACATTTTTCAGTTCTAGTTTTGATAGGGCTCTTCACTCGAAGTTCGTGGAAGGTTTCAATTGAGTGAAACCCTTACATGGCAGTTTTATGAGATAGCTACGAGATAGAGGTTTCAGTGATGATTTCAAGAAGGATTCCAGTTGTTGGTAGTAGGCAAGTTTTGTGATGGTCGCTTGAGCAGCTGCATGGGATGTAATTATCCATATTTTTTTTTTACTATTTTAGGTCAAATCTGAGCCATTGTCACACATAAGGGCACCAAAAAGAGTGAGAAAGGAGATAAAAGAAGCAAGGAAAGTTTTGGCCATCTGATTAAGGTTCAATTTGTATTCCATCATTTGTCAGCTTTAAGTATGTTGTTTTAATTCTTCCATAGAATGTATTATCAGTATTTTCATCTTAGTTGTATTCCCTTCTTTAGTTGCTAGGTTTATACACTTATAGTGTTGATGACCAAGGTGTGTGCGGGGTTTTTCGTATTCAGTTTTTTCACATATGTTGTTATTGTGAATGAGTTGGCTTAGTTGGGGTTATTTATAACAGGATCTTAAGTATAGTAGAGATATTTTCGGGTGTAAGGTTCCGTAATTTTTTCCTCAGTTGAGAAGGTTTTTTCATGTAAAATCGATAATGCAATTTGTTCTTGATTGCATGTGTTTATTATCTATCATGGTTTAATTGAGAGAAAATGGTGGCTAACCGTGTTCAGAATCTTGGATCCCAGCAAGTGCATCTTAGAGAGAGAGTTTTGTGGTGATCAAACTTGTGTAAACAATTAGAAATGGCATCATCATCGAATAGTTTGTCATTCTCCATTGAAGTGTTTAATTGGAAAATAATTTCATTCTTTGCAAGAAAAAGTGAAGAATGTTTTGACTTGGGAGGGAACCGTGAAAGCAATAATAAAGAACATAGACAAATTGGAAATATTTAGTGAGGAAGAGTGGAAAGTCTTGTGGGACTTGGCAAATTGAATTATGAAGTTACTTCTTGCAAAAAATACACTTCAGGAGATAATTGGTTTGTCGGATCAAGCGGATATCTAGAAAGAGCTTGAAGGGTGGTATAAATCTAAGTCCATGACGATGAGATTGCATTTGAAGAAGCAATTCTATAGCATTTAATTGATGGAAGGTAGGAGATTTGAGAAGCAATTGGATGAGATTAACTGGATTTTGATACAATTGTCCGTGCTTGATGAGAAGATCGAGGGGGAGGGCAAGGTGTTAGTGTTGGCCTTGTTGCCGAGTTCGTTTGATCATATGCGATGAAGCTGTTTTTTGGGCAAGACACGCTTATTTTTAATGAGGTCATTGTTTCTTTACTTATGAATGAGTCTAGATGAGAAAAAAAAAAGTGATGATGATATTTCATGAGAGTCGAGCGACTTTATCCCAATAAGTGGTCGTGGAAAGGGCAGATCAGCAATGCCCAAGTGTAAGAATATTGAGTACCATTATTGTGGCAAAAATGGCCTTATCAAATGATATTGTTTCAAGTGGAAGTAACAGAAGGGAGGTAGTAGTAGGAGGCATGAGAAGAGGGATCGTGAGGTTAATGATTAGGTCTCTACTGCTACCTATGGTGACCTTGTTGTTGTTGATGAGGAGATGATGAGGAGCCTTGCATATGATATTGAAGATGGATACTGATGGCTCGTCCAAGGTCATCAACATAGATGACGTGTGCTTGTTTTGAAGCAACGGGATGAGGTTGATGTTTAGAGGCGTGCGACATGCATTAAATATTCGGTTAAATTTTCAACAAGTAAGCTTGATGATGATGGCTTTGGCGCGATTTGACAACGGACAATGGAAGCTCATGAAAGGCTATTCAGTTGAGGCACAGGAAATATTTCTAGTTGATACTTGATGAAGGCTCTAATTTCCAATGGCACATTGTGAGAATTGGGAGGTTTGGTTATGGTGGCATGAGGAGGCCAAGTTGGTATGCAAAGAACCACATTCCTATTGATGTGAAGATGCCAAAGTTGAGTAGGAGTATTCAAGGCAAATTGGTGGAGCGAAAAAGAGTTTCATTCAAGTTTGTGCATTTTGACGCTTGTATTCTAATGGAGGGGAAGCTGCCAATGGGTAACAGGTAACAATTGCTCACCAAAGGAGTGGGATGGTCTCACAAGTTCATGAGGGGAAGTTTGATGGGTTTTAAGTCACTCCTTTTTGAGTTATTTCTTTATGTGGGGAAGCTTGTTAGGTTTTTGTGCCACACCCATTGTATATGTTTTTTAATTCTGGAATTGACAAGGCTCTTCGCAAGAGGTTTTGCTCTAGCAAAATTCTTCTAAGGCAGTTACGCAGGATAGCTGCGACATTGGGGCTTGAGTGGCATTTTCGTGAGGGATTCCAGTGGTTGGCTGTTAGTGAGCTGCACGATAGTCGCGCGAACGGTTGCACGGAATAGAAATATTCAAGTTCTTATTTACTATTTTAGGTTAAATTTGAGCCATCTTCATACATAAGGGTGTTACGATGGAGGGAGAGACAGAGGAGAGAAAAGAAATAATGGAAGCTTTGGCTATCCGATTGAAGTCCGATTTGTATTTCATATTTCGTCAACTTTGGGTATGTTGGTATAGTTCTTTTGTAGAATATATAATCAGTTGTTTTTCATCTCGGTTGTATTTTCTTATTTAGCTGTTTGTATTTGTGCACCTGTAGTGTTAATAACCAAGGTATGTTTAGTGTTGGTGGTGATCGATTTTTCACATGTAGTGGGGTTGTGAAGGAGTTGGCTCAATGGGGGATTATTTGTAACCGGATTTCACATATAGTAGAGATATTTTTCGACATATGATCCTATGATTTTTTCCTCTATTTGAGAAAATCTTTCTACGTAAAATTAATTGTATAATTTGTGCTTGATTTTATGTGTTTGCTGTCTCTCGTGGTTTAATCGGGAGAAAAAGTAGCCAAGGATGTCAGGGGATCATGGATCCCAATAGACATAACATGTAAGAGATAGTTAGAATGATATGTAGTTGTAATGACTAGTAGGAGTCTACAAAAGAAGAGTGGCTGAATGTATGAATAAGGTATGGTATGAATGATGAAATTAATTAATTGCTCAGACAATGGTTCTCTCTGCTTGTCTAATTCTCCTCTTTGTCCAATTCATCTTGTCTAAAAGTCTTCTCTCTTGCCCTAATTTCAATTTCACTTAAAAAAATCTTTCCTAATTCTGCTATGAAGAAGAATTTATACTCTTTATAACAATTGTTATCAGAGCAGATCCAATCCTTAGAAACCCACTTGTTCTACCAAATTTGTTTTTCAAAAGGCATCACCTATCTTCAAAAAATTCTGTTTGCTGTCCAACTTTGTCGTAAACTTGGTCTAGAACTTCCAGATTGTAATTCTTGTGTTTCCTACAAACACAAATGGGCCAAACACCTCTGTTGTCCTGGAAAAGAAGAGGCAAATAATCTGCACTTACTGCTGCATCTACATTGGTTCAACCAACATAATCTGTACAGCACAGAATCCAGTCTGCATTCTGCTAGCAACAAGGATCACATTCCACCAACTTCCTGAATCATCTGATTACAAACAGCTGGTGCGTTCTGGTTGGCACCAGAATTCATCTCCATTCTACAGCCAACAAGAATCTGCAGTGTAGTCAGGGAAAAACTTTCACCTTATGTACAGAATTTCTGCATTTTGTTCATTAAGTTCCAACAGGTTCTTGAGTCTTCAAACAGCAACAAATCTTGATTTTGTCATTTCTTCTTGCATTCTATTTTGTGAAAAAGAATGGACCAAGCAATCCAAAACATCCAACAATCCACTGATAACAAGTTTAAATCTATCATGGATTTCTAAACACTTTCATTGGAGTCCTTGTAATGATTTATCTTATCCCTTAAACAAAAAAATCCTTAAGTTTCTGGTACTATGGTTTTGTTGAAAACATTGTCACTACACAATTTTCAACATCATTTACATATATATGATTCCTGCTGCAAAATGACCATTCAATTTCATACTCCATACAACACACAAAAATTGATGTATTGATAATCCGGATGAGGAAAAGAAACATGGAAAACAAGATGTGGTAGACCCTAGTGATTTTGATGAGGATGGTTCCATCCATTATATTCTAATCAATTTGCATTGGGTTCAATCATGGATGATTGTTTAGAGGGTAGTCAAATTCCCTAAATAGATTGCAAGTTGAAACAATTATCATTGTTCTATGAATCATCTCTACATGGATGTGTCTTTATACACAATTTTTACTATTGAATTTTGTTTACAGAAATTGATTTCTCTACTTGTTAGCTACTTGCCAACTGTTTCCTCATTCTGTTAGGTGCTTCTTTTATGTTACTGCTTCGTTCATTTGCTATTCTGTTACCTAAATTTGCTGAATCCAGATGACTACTGTTGTTGTTGCCTTTGCTGATCTGGTTTAGTTGGTTTCAGATTGATTGCTTCTGACATTTACTGATCTACCTGCCAGCTTAGCTCTTTTGATCTTGATACTTCTTTACATGACAATAACTCCCTTGAGGAGAGAAGCCTTGTCCTTCGGGCGAGAAGAATGTAAAGGGATTATGGATGTCAAGTAGCCTTTTTACTGGCTGTATTCTGTTGAATGCAGGACCTGGTTGGTACCATCAGGAAGTTATTGGAGTCATTGAATTGGTTCATCTTGTATTGGGAAACCTCTTGAATTATGTAATTGGGGCTTAATAAGTCACTAACACTACTGCATTCTATACTACTACATAATTGGATGTAAATGGGAGAGGTTGCTAGAACTTATTCTTGGTTCTTATATAACCCACCAACTTTTCAGTAAAGTAATGCTTCCCTAGTTTAGGGTAAGTTAATGAGATGGGAAACTCATATTTGTCATGGTACTTAATTCTTTTAGTTGAAATGAATTCAGAATTTGAGTTAAGTTGAAAACTATTCATGGCTTCCCTTTTATAGAGCTATACGAGAATAGGAAGCAACCAAATCAATACTGTTAAAAATCTGTCTAGTAAGCACCTATGATCAGCCTAGAATATCTTCATTCATTCCCTAAATATACACACAAATCAACCCATAATATCTTCATTTATTCTCTAAATATACACACAAATCATCCTAGAATATCTACATTTATTGACTAAATGTACACTCAAATCTTCATCAAATGTCTTCATTTTAATCACCGGATCTTCTAGATATTTTTTTGGCCAATCTTCAAGCTCATCACATTCTGGGCCTAGCAAAGGCTATGTTCATGTATGGGACATATAAATTAGTCTTCCAACAAGTCTATGGTATTGTTCCCTACTTATCACATTCTCGGCCTTAGCAGGTTATAACTTTACATTGGGCTCAATGTCTAGCTTTGCAGCCGAGTAATCTTGTATCATCAAGTAGATCGAGTACATATTTGTTTTTGCTAACAAATATGTTCCCTTTAGATTTAGCAATCTCCATTTCGGGGAAATAATTTAATGGATTGATCTTTGATCTCAAGTCATTGGCCAGTTTTTTCCTCGATAGTACCAACTGTGCTCTATCATTACCTATCGAGATAATACATCCATATAGTCAATTAAAATAGCAATTTTACAATTTGAATTTATATGGATCAACTTTTGTTGTGTTAAAAATAATTGTTTGACCTACTAATTTGGGAAATGTGATTAATATATTTTTGGGTATAAATTGGAGTATATTTAGACATGATCAGATCATATAAGTGGTATCAAAGATTTGAAAATAATTTTTGGTGAATTATTCAAAATTTTAGTGAACCCATTAAATAAATTGGTGGACACCTAAATATCAACCTATATTAAAATTCAACCTGAAGTCGAATTTGCTGGAATTACTGCCCCAAATTGTTATGTGGCAAGCTGAGAGGTTGCTTGGTAGGATGAGGATGAAAATTATGGATGGAGAAGATAGAATTTGGCTGAATTGTGATTGTAAATTGAGATGGCGCAAAAACAGGGTGTGTTTGGGGATGAGTCAGATTGGACCATGGTGAGCTGGAATTCTGGCCATAATATGGTTTTGTGTGGAGCTTGAGATGTCAAGGGTCTATTTGTCTGTAAATTCTGAGCCGGATTGGAGGTGAAACCATCAGAAATCGAGTGAAAACCCAAGAGAGAAAGGAGAGAAAAGAGAAGAGAAAATAGATGAGAAAGAAGAATCGTCATTTGTTACCTAAATACACACACAAATCTTCATCAAATGTCTTCATTTATTTACCAGATCTTCCACATCTTCTTCAGCCAATCTTCCAGCTCAGCACATTCTGGGGCCTTCCAACAAAAGCATATTCACCATCCTAAATTTTTAAATTAAATGAAGCTTTTTAGAGAACTTTGATTGTAGCTTTATCAAAAAACTATTAAAAGCTCATTTCATTTATTGTGAAGTCAACATTTCTTCATTATAGAAAACCCTATTTGACATTTTCAACTTTTAGAGATCAAAATTTGTTTTAGACTGTCAGGCCAGCGACCTACAAGTACATAGTGTTGTTATTTATATCTCAATAAGTTCTTAACTCCATCTTTGGGGGATCTGGTATTCTGCAATGAAACTCTCTTTGCTTTACCATGTCCTGCCCTTGCTGTTTATCTCAGTTGTGAGAGATTAATGGGATGAAGACTTCCTACAGGACTAATTGTTCTTATATTAATTATATCTATTCTTTGTATTGGGTGACGTAGCTTTCAATGATATCTCATGTATTTGAACTTGAACCTGAACCTGTTTATTTCTACATTTACATTAAAAGCCTGTTTATAGCTTTTATCACCTGTTGTTCTGCATGGACGTTCGTCATTTCTGCTTAATTGATACTTTGGTTTAAAGAGGCACAAGGGCAGAAGAAGCAACTGCAGATTTATTGGTTAGGGAGCAAAAGGGGAGATTTATGGTTTTGTTCAGAGGTTTATGCTTGGTATTTTTGCCTCGTTGGCAAGTCAGCAAACAATTTTGAACACTGAAGAAGGGATAAATTCCTAACAGACCTTTGCAGGTTCGGGATATAAGATCATTTCTTTGAATGTTATGGTGTGTCTGAGGATAGGAGAGCAGTTTGCTAGTCTTAAGTTGATTGGAAATACTCAACTACTTTGGGAGTGTCGAGAACCTCCTGATTAGGCATCAACTACCTATGTTGAGTGTTGGGCCGAGATAAAACGACATCATTAGGAGAAAAACCTGCCCCGTTTGTATAATAGCAATTTACTAGACTAGTAAAATGTCATTCGACAGAATGACAGGCTGTGCAATACAGGCTTGTGAACAAGCAATGCATGTCCAAGGCCATGGCCACCAGCAGATGGGCAGACTGACAAGTGATGCTAAAAAATATACCCAAATCCCATACGCAGCTACACACCCATCGTATTAGACAAGTTGCTGCATGTTACCCTGCGATTTATATAGATGGTTACCTACCTCCAAAAAATTGCATGGTGTGACAAAATAGATTCTGACAAACAGCTTGTCTCTTTAGTTTAGGTACACTTGCTGTGTCCCTCTTTCCTTTTGCACTCTGCACTAGAATCAGTTCTCTGATGATGATACAAAAGATGAGGACATGAACAATTAATTTACTGCTCCTTTCTTTTAATTAGTATTTCTTGCCTATTTCAGGTCTGGTTGGTATAGCCCCCATGTTATTCTTATCAATGCATAAAGGGCTGCATATAGTTTTAGCTGTTTTGTCTTTGACTCTGGGAAGTGCTGGCGTGGCTATAGCAGATGTCACTGTTGATGCATGTGTGGCACAGAACAGTAACAAGCATCAATCTCTTGCTGCTGATATGCAGAGCTTGTGTGCTCTGAGTTCCTCCATTGGAGCACTAGTGGGATTCTCTTTAAGTGGAATCTTGGTTCACTTGATTGGCCCTACGGTTTGTTTCTTTCATCCCCAATATTGTTTTCGTGTTCGTGTTCTTCTAAGACAATTTTACTCAAATGCTTGGCAAACTAATACTCGCAAAGATGTTCTGATTTCTGCTTAACAAGGGGGTATATGGTTTGCTGACAATCCCGGCTGCGCTCGTATTTTCAGTCGGAGTTCTGCTTAATGAACCCCGAATACCCAGCTTTTCTTATGGACAGGTACCCGCAACCAGCTTATTCATTTTCTTAGTCATCATGGTGCACATTTCCTAATGGAATGACTGAAATCAGGTTATTCAGAAGTTTTTCGATGCCACTAGGGCCATGTGGATGACACTGAAGCTACCAGTTGTGTGGCGGCCATGTTTATATATGTACTTGTCCCTGGCTTTAAGCTTGAATATACATGAAGGAATGTTTTATTGGTATACTGGTGCAGAAACAGGTCCACATTTCACTCAGGTTTGTTGGTGATGATTTCTTCCATCAAGATGAAAAAAGAAAAGGACTGTAAAAAACTTAACAACAAATCTGGGACCCAGACAACATATGTTGAAGTGGGAAAAATGGGGTCGCCCTGAATTTCAATGAAATTCAATGAATACATACTGCATCTTGTGTCCTAAATTTGATTCTGAAACTGTTATTGAGATTTGATGTGGCCAATTAGTGGCTGTGACCATGATAACTGGACTCCAATTGTTTGACAATTTTTCTGATTGATGTGAATATCTATCTACACAGTTGCTGTCCTCTTACCATCATTCCGCTTCTCTGCAGGAGTTTGTTGGTTATCAATACTCCATAGGTTCAATTGGCTCTCTAGTAGGAGCAATACTTTACCAGTATATCCTGAAGGATCACCATTTTCGCGACCTATGCTTTTGGACTCAGCTATTTTATGGTCTATTTGGAATGCTGGATCTGATGCTGGTGCTGCGATTGAACATAAAGTTTGGCATATCAGATTATTTCTTTGCAGCAGTCGATGAATGCATTCACCATATGATTGGAAGGCTCAAATGGATGCCGCTTCTGGTACTCAGTTCCAAGCTTTGTCCTCCTGGCATTGAAGGCACTTTCTTTGCCTTGCTCATGTCAATCGACAATGTTGGACTCTTGACATCAGCATGGGGTGGAGGCTTCCTGATGCATATTTTGAACATCACTCGAACAAAATTTGACAATCTTTGGATAGCCATTTTGATCCGAAATTTACTGAGGATCCTAACAGTTGGGCTCCTGTTTTTGGTACCAAGAGCCGATCCAAATTCTTCTATTGTACCTGCTGATGTCTCAATCATAGAGCAATGCAACCAGGCACCAGAGCCAGAAAATATTGAACTGGTCTCCCTTATCAACAATGCTGGTACCAGATGACATGGGGAAAATTTTCTCCCTAAGATTAATTTTCATGATAATGTGGCCGGTGTATTTGCTAGGGAGGACCAAATGCATCATAGCAAAAAGTAAGGACATCTTTTCAGGTAAATAAATGCCTTGTTCCTG
>JAOVVI020002209.1:11515-21729 GCA_028571085.2 Nepenthes alata
AAGTAAGGACATCGATTTCTTTTTGTGGCAGGGGTGGGGGGGAGAGAACAAACTGAGAATTGTTTTTCATATTACTTGAAATTGAGAGAGAGATGATAGATGCATTATCATGCAATTCATCCTAATATGTGATTCTTGTTTTTTCTAATTTTTTTCTTACCACTGCTGCATCAGATACGGCTCTGCAACTCCCCTTTTATTACAGTACAATTGTGTGAATGGAATGCCTCCTTCGGTGCCACGGCGTCCAATTACGGTTACACCTAAATCAATAACTGTACGTCTCAGTTTTTGTCGTCAATTTCACACTCAGTAATGAGAATTTGTGGATAATTTAGCTATCAAATCTTGAATGACTAGAGAATGAAGAGAAGAAAACAATTAAACTGGAGTGGGCTAGTTGGATAACAGTAGTTGAATATTTAGTGTGTCTATAGGTCTTTCTCATTTTCTCAATGATAACTTCCTTTGTGTGAAGTTTTAATCATGTGAATATGGTCCTTATAAATTCTGAACAATATTTTGATCATTGTAGTTGCAAAGTTTTTTTGTGTTGTATTCGATAATATGATGTATATTATTGACTTCTTATGGACAATGTAAAGAAAAGACCACGGTATTAAGGAATATAAAACCTGCGATACTTTAGTATATTTAATAGTTATTTAATGTTGATTTTCGTATCATGGTAGTGATGAAGTATAGCCATATGATCATTGTATAATATAATATCGATGAATATTGCGGCAATGGATATTGGGTTTGACATATTGATATAATTTTTGTACTTTGTGGGTGGAAGAAATATGTGTCGGTGATATGTTTATACCATATCTGGTAAAGCCTTAGTAAACCATAAATTTGGCCGTATGTTGAACCTATAAGTATTAATTATTTCGTGGTACGTATCCAACTATCGGGGATAAACCTGGACAGCCTTTTGTTGACAATAATAGAACAAAAATCTATAAGATTGGTTGTGTTATTTTGTTATCGTTAGTGCATTTTAAATTTGGAGTTCAACAGGATTTACAAATTGTATTTAATAAAATTCACATGTTAAATTCAGTGAAATTTGAATTTTGTAGAGTTCATGATACTTATTATTATGTGGCATCCAAATTGTTCATACTGATATTTAGATCCAATAAATTTTTATTTTCCTCGCGATGTTGGACTTCAGAAGAATTCTCGCTTATATTTATTATGTATGACAGATTTTAAATACTTTTTAAGCATTTGACTCATCTTATATTCCAAATTTAAGATCATTATGACATAGCATTAATAGGGACCTCATAATTGTTGAGAGATCTTCGGATAGAGCAGAGTCGAAAAACTAATCCCTATTGTTTCATTTGGTGAGAGACATGTTTTGATAGAGACTTCACGATTTCTTTCAAATTGTAACCCATGATTTTAGTAGGTTCTTCTTTTGTAGATATATATATTCATTAGTGAGATAATTTTATAATAGAAAATGTTAAAATCTTGATAAATACTTAATAGTAGTATGCTTTGTTGCTTTTTGTATGGGCGGTCCGATGATTAAAACTCGGGTTGCCACAAACAAGATCCTTTATTTCCGTTAATTAGGCAAAGAATGCTCTCAAGCAACAATATTTTTTTATTGTGAAACAAAAGATTCGAATTATTTTTCCAATATGGGAGATGATCTTTGTCGAAAAGCCCTTCTTTCGGTAGCACGTACCTTCACCATTGTCCAGTTCATCTTTTGATCCACTAATAAAGCTTCGACATGAAGTAGTTTATAAATACTCAACCCGTGAGCATGGAGGATCACAGAATGCTCTGCAACTTATTAAAGTCCTCCAGTATATCAGAACGAGACTGGTTGCTAATTCTTCGGCACACCTCACCCTTAAAAATGTCCCGAATGACCGTACCACTCTGGACTGCACAGCCATGATACCAGACGTTCGCTTTATCCTTCCAAATAAACATGGATTCCATATCTATATTTGGCTGTCCAGAATGTAACATATATTACAAAGTACTAGTACACTTCCGAATCCAACATCATTCAAGATTAGAATTTTCAATTTGGGACAGGCTGGAGAAAAATACCATGGCCAGAGGTCTCCCCAAACTCAGGAACTCAAGCGGTGTAAAGAGAGGGCCGTGATTCTGGCATTTGGGCAGCAGAATTTTGGCCACTAAACGTAGAATCTGAATTGAGGCCTTTGGTCCGAGAATTACGTTGAATGCCTTGCGAGAGTTCATTCTTTTTCTTTTTTTTTTAATCAATTTGATCCATTCTCTCACAAACTGCCTCGATGATGATTGCTGGATGTTCCATTTTGAGCTACACATCTGGAAATTGAACTGGTGTTGCATGTTGTCCGTGCTTCGTGTTGCCAATGCTTGAATTATTCTTCCACATTTTTGTTTTTCCAGGACATTTTCAAACAACGAGAAAATTCTTTGCCTGAATTCAGGGAGAAATCCCAGGTTAAAAGAGGAAGGGTAAGATAACAATACGTGATCAACCAAGGAACAATGGGTTCAATTCACAAAGGAAGCTCAATAATGAAAAAAGGGTGGGGTCGAGGGGGAAGTACAGAGAATATCAGAGACAGAGTAGAACTAACATAAGAGAAAGAGGAGAAGAATTCAGATGAACTGACTTGCTATTTCCAAGACTATTTTCCTTCTACTCTACAATGTTTGCCTATTTATACAATAGGCTACTTCGTATTCCTAGATAGTTGAATCTGGTACACCAACCAATTCCTGATTCAGTTATACTACTTCAAATGCCTTTCCATATTCAGCTTCAGTCTGTGAAGTAATCTCTGAAGTTGCAGGCCAGTCTGCCTTCTGGAATGCCTTCTGCTCTACCGTGTGAATTGGTCCTATTCAGCTTCAGTCTAGCTGAGCATATTACTTCCGCTGCTGCTGCTACTGTTCGGCTGTTCATAACAGGTTTGTTTAGAAACCAAACCATACAATAGGTTGGCACCTAAAGCATGAAGTGAAAATGGGAGAAGTTCTAGTAGTTGCGCAAGTCCATTCGTGTATAACAAATCTAATTACTGCCTGTACAATGACAACGTTGAACTGAAACACCAATCTCTTGCTGAATTCCTCCTCCTCCCCTTCTGTTTTACTTTCTTTCATCACACTCACTCCCTTCTTTCACCTGGTTACTCCCATATTTCTTGTGAAATGTACCACAATTGGTATCAAAGAAGTTCTGAACCAACTTCCTATCACCATTTTTTCCAAACTGGAGGTAAACTACTGAGGTTACCAAAGGCAAAAATGACCAAGAGATGGAATCTCTGTCAATTGGCAAGTCATGATGATATTCCCTACAGGAGGGAGTAAACAAAGGTGGTTCATCAGTGATGTATCACTAAAAATCACTCAGTTCATCAATACTGGGACCAAAGAAGCAAAACATTATTTAAAACCATTACACATTCAGGATATATTGAACATAGGATGTTCACAGAAATTCCTTCCAGCAATTGATTTCCTAAGAATTACAACAAGTTATTTGCAATACCACTCAGATGGTTCCCGTGCAATTTAAACCGCTACACATGAAATGTAAAAACGTTACAGAAAGTATACATCAGCATTGACAGCTGTAGTCAAAATCAAACCCAGCAAAAGAACAAATCATAGGTAAAAATATCAACCAATATTTAATATATAAGCCAATATATATCGGTATTAGGCACCAATATTTTTGATACAGTGGAAAAATTGTGGAACATTTTCGTATCAGCAATACATCACACGATATATCAGCCAATATTTGCATGTAAACTTATCATTCTCAAAAAGTTTTTTCTTTTAATATTATTTCATATTGATACGTGTTGTCTAATATGTTCGACACCAATATAGCAGCAACCAACACCAATACTGATGACGACATTTTCTTCCATGGAACGAACATAAGACCAAATGTAAGAAGATAAGTAGCCCCTCACATTCAGGTGCCAAGAGTGCAACGCAACCAGAACATTGTCCCTTGGAGTAGCCACATCTCATCTTTGTTTTTCCGCTGCCTGTTCATCACAAGGTAACTATTATAGGCAAACAGAAAAAGCACTCAACAGATAGTCCAGGAACCAAGAAGACTTACCAACTCCATCTCCCGCCTAAGTAGACATTAAGGCAGTGGAGTTGATAAAGTGTTTTACAAAGTAACTAGCAGTCAATGGAGAATCTTCAACAACTCAATTCAAACTACAAATAGCAGCTACATCTACAACAATTAAAGCCATGCAAGAAAAGAAAAAAGTAATTACCTTCTCATTTTGTGGAGAGCAATTTTTTTTTTTTTTGTTTGAATGAACCCTCGGATATCTCTAAGCAAACAACAATCAACAATGACCAAATGCATAATAGTAAAACAACAGAAGCCTACCCTGTCTCACCAATGTTGAATCCCAAATAATCAAAAACAAGAATAGGAAGAGAAAAATGAAAAGAATAAAGTCATTTTCTTTTAGAACCTCCGCTTGGAAAGGCTGGAATTATCCTATACGATTCTGTTCTGTGTTAGCGAATGCCAAAGCCCCAAAAGAACCATTCATAGATAAGTACAAGACATACAATATTAACAACGATGTTATATGTATCGTACAAACAATGTTAATATCTGATGAAGATCAACAATCAAGTGAAAATCAAACAATTTCCTTATACGGATGTGTGCTTACATCTACTAAAGAATGGTTCTGCGCCTACATCTACTATGAAACAATGGTTACAGCCCCCAACGACATCTGCGGCTTGCAAGGATACACACATACAAAATGTCAGAATGAAATCAGTCATGTATTTAGATACAAAACCTATGTGCCAACAAAACTTGTCCACCAAACAGAATTGTACTAGAAATATCAAATACAAACGATTAAGAGCACCCAATTGGTTGCACAAAATCAAATGGACTCGGATGGTTACAGACCAATAAAAGCAAAACAAAACATAGAAAAGGCAAGTGAAAGTTCTAACCATCGTTTTCAGGGGGACCTCATGAAAACCCAGATGACAAAGTGAACAATAAAAGGAAATATTTACTATCAAAGAAACAAAAAATTATCATGACAATTTCATTGGCATGCTGCATCTTTTGCTGATATAACCACAATACAGAAGCAATTAAAAACTTGTAACAATATTCAAAGAAGAAATTGAACCTTTCTGAGTTTCTCCAACACTGAATTTTCAAATGCCTGATATCTTGCTCCAATGAGATTGCCTGTTGTTGGACCATCAGGTTCCACAGGCTTTTGGGTACATGGGGAAGTATTAATAGAGGAGGGTTTAAGAGAGAGAACCAGCAATGGATTTGAAAGATCACCAGACATACTTCCCGTGGCAACAACCTACCATGAAACACACACAAAAAAGAAAAGCAATATCAGTCATGTGTGATCGAAACATTCAGCAAACATGGCATATGGAAAACTATAAATATTCGCTGCAGGGTGGGTGGGGAAGGAAGAAAACAATCCACTAACTCACTGCAGCTTCCTTGGATGCCATGACGACGAGTGCTGAGCCTTTCTTCTTAGAACTTCTAATCACAACATCTTCAACTTCCCCAAACCTCTGAAACAGCTTCCTTAATCTATCTGCATTATAATCCCCACCAACTTTGTCCCAGCTGACCTTCAGAACCTTTTCTTTATCCAACCCACCCCCACCACTACCATCCATATACTCGCTTTCTTCCATCATTGTCTCCTCCTTTGAAAAAGCCCCTCTATTAGAATTGTGCATGGCTCGAATCCTAGCAATCTCTTCCTGCAACTTTTTCTTGATCCTTTCCTCCTCTTCCTGTGCCTTGGCATCTTGGCCAGGAGTAAAAGCTGCCTTCTCCCTCTTCTCTAAATCAGAGACCAACTTTTGCCTTTTTGTATCTGATTGTGTTTGGCGGAGCTCCTTTTCTCGCTTAATTCGTAAAAGATCATCAAACAGCTTCCTGGCTTTCTCATCTTTCAAAATCTCATAAGAAGATTTGAGCTTCTGGAAACTAGCATGAGCATTGGGGTCATCACGCCTCTTGTCTGGGTGCAATTCAAGTGCCTTCAGCTTATAAGCTTTTGATATCTCCTTTGCTGTGAGCTTGGCACCTTCATCGCCAGATGGCAACCCCAAAACCCTATAGTGATCTATCACTCCTTGTTCCATCTTTTACACACAAATTAATCACACTGCAACCAAAGACTTCAATTTGTTAATTTTGTTTATTAATGAATCAACACCACTTTTGACCAGAAAATCTAAAGGTTACATCATAGCTATCAAACTGTTCCAAATGAAGAAACAATGAATTCATACTGTCATTACCCATCCCCTGAGTTAGCCCTACCCAAGGATGAACAGGAATGGTCATAATCTCACAAGCTACGTAATCAATTCAAACATCCAAATCTGCTGAAATGCAATCAAAAATCATGAAGCACTCTGACGTGATAAGGAAAGGATTCACAAATGTAGCATGCATTATATACAATCTAAACGCACAAAATAGAACCAACTTCACAAACCATTCAAAATCAATATAACACTCATATAAAAATCCAAAACTATAACTACTATGCAACCTAGTAACTTCAAAAGGACACGCTAGTAACTTCATATGGGATAATTGCATAGATAACCAAGTCAAAAATTGTCGATGAAATCATCTTGATAACAAGGATAAAGAATTGTTTCTGTAGAGAAGGTGAAGTTTGGGAGAGGAAGATAGACTTTTGGACAAGGAGAGAATTAGACAAAAGGAGGAAGCAATTGCACACAGGCAATCGCTTCATTTCGTTCATTCACATATTCTTTGGGATTACACCCCTTTGCTTACAGGCTAATACCAAATACATCAATTAGTTATATTTCTAACTACTGACTCACTCACAGCCACATAACCTCAACAACTATAACTAAAAGATAACTAAAACCAAACATTAGCTACCTATCTATTAACAACTATTAAGTGACTGGTAACATGATGTGGAGTCTTCCTACCTTAACTAGGCCAAGCCCCATCCATGCACTGTCATGACAAACCATGGTGTAACCAATGAAAAATTACCAATGGAATCAACTGAAACCTCATTGCAAATATAGGCTTGGAAAACAAGTGAAGGAAAGGGAGACTGAAGCCCTATAATCTACCCCATTAGTAAGGTGAGAAAATGGAAAATGGCAAACATACTCTGTGCCAATCAGTTAGAAATTATAACTGAAGCCGCTAACAAATAACCAGTGTTGTTAAAGGGGCAAGGCACATTAAGGCACAATGGGTCCCTGAGGCCAAGGCGCAATATGCAAAGAGCAAAAGGCCTAATGAAAGTGAGGCACCCATTTATGAACTATATATATATATAATGTTTTTATAATGATTTCAACTTGTTAAAGCTAATAAGAGAATTAGAAAAATTTAAAAATATTTCTGATAACAATAATAAACTCATAATTCAATTAATAACAAAAACATGACAATTAATAAGCACAACTTTTCACAAATATACAAAAATAATAAAATTCATTAATAAATCTAAAATATTGTCCTCAAAATACTCATAACAATGATTAATATTCATTATCATCAACAAACAAAAGTTTATATTCTTCTCATTCATGGACTTATCTATTAGAATAACTTCTTCATCTTTTATATCTCTCTAAGTTAAAATTTTTATCATTTATAAGCTCCAACAGATTAGTTCTAGAGGCAATTGCCGTTCAAGGTTCGCACTATCTCCCAATTTAATGTAATGTATAACCTCATGTAATCAAATAATTTTAACTACAAAACCCTTTGTTAAAGAATCATTTTCAAATACAAATTCATTACATAATTATTCATCATTATAGTCTCCATCCATTCTTCTAATGGGTAACTCATTACTTTCATAAATCCCAATTTTAAAAACATGAAATTCGTATTTAATGTAACTACCAAATATAATAACAATTTTAAAGGAAAAAATAAGTTTCTTTTTTTAAGAAAAAACCAAGGCGTTCAAGGTGCACACTTTGAGCCTTGACAAAAGAAGTGCGAGTATGCCTCTCAAAAGGAGCCTAGCCAAGATATGTTAAGGCTTTGAACCTAAGTGCACCTACGCGCACTTGAGGCACGCCTCTAATAATACTGCAAATAACAAACCTTGGATATCATAACATCCCTCAAGTAAAAATGACATTCCACTTGAAAATCAAATCTGAATTACACAGAGCAAAGAGAAATAGTCAAACACAGAGGTAAAACGGTTCAACAAATTAACCATCACTTCTCCACTCTTGTTGCCCTTAACTTCAAAACTGATAGAATACTAAAAATTCACAGTCTATCTCATTCTCATCTCAAAGTAGGAGATTGAGAGTGACTACAACAGGGAACTCAAGACGATTCCTGCAAGAAAGAAGTTGCCAACAGCCTGGCTGGGGTGTGCTAGTAGCCTAATCCACGACAGCACTATGGACTTTCCCTAGGCTTCACTCTTTAGCGAAAAAATAATTCAAATATGATATCAGGTTTCTATGTCAGAGCCTGCTGGGGGCATGCTTACCACGACTCTAGGATCTCTCCCTAAGGTTCCCCTCTTGGCTGATATGCAAGTTAATATAACATCAAGGTCATAAGGTAAGGTTGCCACAATTTTAGAATCTTTCTTAGGCTTACCAATATGAAATATGATTAACATATTTCCCACCAACTCAACCAATACAACTACCATCTCCTGCATCACATCAACCAACATCACTTAGAACAACCATCCATTGATACAACCAAGTATCCAACACAATCAAGGATAAAATGAAGCAGCTGAAGAACTAAAGGAACATAATTACTGACAAGTTCCCCATATCACAAAGATTACAAAATGCTGGCAAAAACATGTCAAACTGTAAGGAACTATTAACAGGTCCAACTGGAATTACCAAGCACAAAATATATATCTGTGTGTATCTTTATACATATACGCAGATATTCCCACACCCTACACAAGGAAACTTACCTCTAGAAACTTAGGCAAAAACTACTTTGCACCAATTCACATTAACAATTGAAGGTCACCATTAACTCAACACCACATCTACACATTTGAAGTTAGATTCCCCTCAATTTAGGTAAGTTGGGGTTTATAGGTTCGGGCAATGTCTAATAGAAACAATTGTTCTTAGCAATAATATCACTAGTTCATACAACAGCAAAACCTTTGGTGCCCCAAACAGAGCTACTTCCCTTTCGAAAATTGCACCGAATCGTAAAAATTTCAAGCTTCCAAATGTGAAACAAAGATTTTCTAACTTCATTGTACAAATTACCAAGCCTCAATTTAACGTAGAACCCTCGAAATTTTGCCCGTTCCCTAGCCGCCTCTGTTTACCTCCAGTTTTCGATTTACACGAGAAACAACCAATTACCACAAATAAAGGTATAAAATCTTACATATTAACATCAACAAGGAGAAAGGGAGGATTTACTTGCCTCAATTTCTTGTTTTTCTTCCAGAGACGGCGTTACTGGCGGCAGTTTTGCTTCGGCTCGTGCGCGCCTCTCCCTCCGTTTCTTGCTTCCTTTTCCCTCTTTGTTCTATCTCTTTATTTCATTAATATTAATATATGTATGTATATTTATTTATTTATTTATTATTTTTCTCTAATTAAGAATATTATTCTTTTAATAACACTAAATTTTTTTTATCTCAACTTTTTGTCTTATGTGAGCTCTCAATTTCTATTAGTCCAGTTCTTTTTAAATTTAATTATATAATTATATTTTTAAATAATAAATCTTAATATTCTAAAGTCTACATAATTTAAATATATAATAATTTATTTAATTAGTAAGGTCCATAATTAAGTTAACTCAACCAAATTCACTAAATAATCTAAACTAAATCAATAACCCAAGTACCCAAACCTAAATTTTAAGTTCAACTACAAAATTTCAGTCCCAAAATAGTTACTAGTTTATAATAATATATTAATACTACTAAAAAACTTTAAATAGATATTGTACTTAATCAAATAATTTATTTTTATAAAGTAATAAAATTAAAAACATTCAGAATGTTACACAAACGATCCAAAGGTATCTATCAAACGTTAATATTCTAGTCGCAGAAGTGCCTAACTGATAATGCACAATATTTCTTGTATAAATATGGATGAGTAGTACACTTTAAGTGTAGGTGTTCTTTCTAAAGTATGCTCAT
>JAOVVI020002210.1:0-21721 GCA_028571085.2 Nepenthes alata
ATTAATTAGAAAGATGTAAGGGTGCTAATAAACTTCCATGCAAGGATTAGAATTGTTGTAGCTTAGAGATTTGATCCCTAACCCATTTGTTCTGCGTTGATTATAACTTTTTTAAATATTGTCTTTTTTTTATTATCTCAACCGTTTACATATCTATATTATTATAATAATAAATGTTAAGATTCAAAAAGTACATTAATATATTAAATCAATAACTACGTTGGGTTACTTTTGAGGATAGGTCTAACCATTTAAAAAAGAAAAACTTAATTTTTTTGGATGACTACCATTAATATGTTATTTGTTGGTCGTGAATATTGTATCTATTTAATACAAGATACGAAAATAATGAGTAAAACATTAGAGAGGACAGTAATAAAAGCTACCGACGGGATCAACTCATCAAGATTGTCATACGCCTTAGTGAACCACGACATTCTCCCTCTATTATAGTTTGACAGTTTAGCTGGTGTCTTTCTCTTTTGATTTGTTATCTTTTTTTTTTTATTTTTTTTTTGCCATTGATTGAGGTTATATTATTTAATAATATATGAAGGATAATCCGGTGTAACAAGAAAAAAAGCATTTAAAAAATAGTTGAACCACTTTTCTAAGCTTGTATATTGACATTTTTTTATGTCATTTTTGGACTTGTTTAAGACTAGATTAGGTGATGTTAAAAGAATATTTGTTGGACATCTTAACTTCTTCTATTCATGCTATTAAAATCATATAAAAATAGATATAAGGGTGAGGTATCACATTGCCATATTGAAAATATTTTAAGATATTCATTAAATATTGTTAAAACATTTATGATAGTACTAATTTTGGGTGGCTTTCGAAGCTACCTAAACCTATCTAAGTTTGATATTTTTTTTATAATTTAGATCTTCCAACTAAAATAACATGATAAATTTACTCTGCTAAAGAGGAAACTGAATGAGGTTTCCACTTCGTGCTTATTCCTCTTTCGTCTTTTTTCCATGTCAGGACAATAGAAGCAAAATACAGCTGGAGTCCTTGGTAATAATGGATTTTGGACCCACCCCATGGTACTTGATTTGATTTGATGGGGATTATTAATCTGGTGGTGGTGGTGGTGGTGATGGGGGCATGAATGTAATTTTTATTTTTGTTTTCCTGAAATAATTTTACCACCAAATATCAGTTTATTGTTCATTTTAAAAATATATTTAAAGTGAAAAAGAAGGTAAATATAGAGAGGTAATAAAGAGAGATAAAACCATATTTTTCTTATGCTTTATTTTGATATAAAAATATATAAAAAAAAGGAGTTATTATAAGCAAGTACTATTAATAAATTATTCAACTATTAAAAATTTAAGCAGACATAAGAATCTAAATAAATAGAAGGCAACATTATCATATCCATCCAACACTTTAAATTTATAATATCATGACGTCAATAATCAATTGCCCGACAAATAATTAACTCAAGTGCTTTCATCTTTTTTTTAATGGTTTTATTTTTTACCATATATGGTATTTTTATTTTTTTTAATTATAAATAAATAATAATAGTAATTAAATGAAACCCAGATACTAATAATTGATCCAATGGGGGTGTAGTTCAATTGATTTTAAGTTTGTAAGGTTACGATGTCAATAATCAATCGCTAGACAAATAATTAATTATCTCGAGTGCTTTCACCTTTTATTTTTAACTGTTTAATTTCTTACCATACATATAATTTTATCTCTTTTTTTAACTATAAATATATAATAATAGTAAATAAATAAAATTTAGACACTAATAAAATACACAATTGATCCAATGGGGGCGTAGTTCAATTGGCTTTGACTGGGAGATGGGGCATGGGAGTTAGTACGTATGTGCGTACGCACTGCATGGCTTATTGGGTTGCATGGTGGCAGCTTTCGCAACAGTTGCAGTGTGCTCAACTAAAGAAATATGACATAAATGTACGTAGCTTGTTTTATCCCTTATCTTGTTCGTTTTCAATCATGCAGTTCCGTTAAACGACATGCAGCCGATTATTTTACTCAGTAATTAATTGATCGTGAAACATAAAATAAAAAAAATAATAATAAATTGATCGTGATTATTATCTTTTAAATAACAGCTCTATCACTTATTCAATATAAGAAATATAATTGTTAACCATAAAAAATAAGAAAGGTATGATTTTTTTAATATTGGTATTCATAATTTTTTAAAGACTTAAATTTGAATATTCTCTTTGTTATAAAATATACATATAATGTAGGATTCGATTTATTACGATCGATATAACACATTTATTATCTACTGACTAAATTATCATTAACATATTTGACATCAAAATTCGTACAAAATATTAGTAGCAATATATTAACATATATTTTTAAAAATATTTTAGCAAAATTAACAAATATTACTTTAATAATAAAAAAAGTATTGATGATACTGCCACCGGTGATGATACCCATAAATATTTGATAATATAATTTATAGTTATTATTATAAATTATTTAACACAGTAAAATATTATTTTTAATTTGAAATTATAATTTTGGCCCACCTTATGATACGTTGAACAGTCCCAACACGGTTAATATAAAAAAAATTAGGTCAACCAATTTTATGATGTTTTATTGAATTAGTCAAAATTTAAATTTTTTAGTTACAGGCCGATTTTGCCATTTAGTTGCACCCTAAATAACTAATCTAAATCCACTGTGAATATGATATTGTGAAAAATGTTCCAAACTCTACCTCAACAAAATAGTAAATTTCGTAATTTTTATATTTATCCCCAAAATTTTTTAAAAATTGTAATTATAATTTTTAATTATTAAAACCCACCCAATTTTAATAAAATAATATCAAAATTTAATAAAATCCACCCAAGCCCTAAACCCGACCCTAGGCCCGAAAATCTCCAATTTGGAAGCCTGACGACTCCATCTTCTACATTCATTTGTAGAGGCTTCGATCAAACTCCAGGGTACGCTGATTCTGTTTTTCTTCTTTGTACGCTACTCTGTTTGGATCAGTTAATATTATCAAGCGAAAATACATCCGAGCCCTCTGCTCCTCGAAGAGCCGATCAGAATGGCCTCCATCCTCGAGCCTTCCAAGCCCGTAAGTGATTTGCTAATCATCTTTCTCTTGCGATCTCCTTCGGTTTTAATGTTGCTCTTGATTTTTGGGATTGATACTGTGAATTAATAAGGCTTTCTGCCCCGAGTTCCCAATTTTCATGTCTTGGTTGATTTGGGCGCAAATCTAGGGCGGATTTTGAGTATTGAAGTTGTCGGTTTCTTTCTCTTTATTTTCTTGTGATTATGAATTTATTGCTTAACATTTGCAGAGTTTAGATTCTGTGTTTCTCTAGTTAAGTTGTTCTAATGAGTTGTCTGTATTGCCATGCTTTATCGGCTCTCCGTTTGTGTTACTAAACTGAACGTAAAATAAATAGGATCAGTGATGTTACTGGTTATACTGGTTGAGTGATAATTGGGGACATTTCTCTCGGCTGCATTATCTCGGAAATGTAGGTGAACATTGTGCAAAATCAGGGGCACTCTGAACATTAACTAGTGAACTGAAACTGCACCTGAATTAAATCAATTAATATCGGTTTTTTTGGGTGTGTATGCGGCTTTGGATCAATGGTAGGTGCAAGGTTTTTGATTTTTCCCTTTGCAGTCTTGCATTTATAATTGAGTCTAGTGATTTAACTAAATTTTTTGATACTGTAAATGTCTCAATGCTGCACTGAGTAATCGTGAATTATGTAAAATCATGTTGGCTGAGATGATGTGTTAAATTTAATTTTGTGGGAAACATATTTATGATGTTGATGCATACAGGGAAATCCATATTAGAAAATTGCTTCCAGCTCAGGGCCTCTTGTCAATTGTGCCATAGACAATATTCATTTGAAAGATGCATCTTCGACCAAAAAAGATAAATCATGCATCTTCAACTGTGTGTCCTTGGACTATGGAAGAACTGTGTACATCGAAATTATATATGCCCGATTGAGGGAATAGATACGTAAATTTATTTCATTCTTGATGATAAATTTTTGAGAAGCATATTTAAAATGTTTATAAGGGATTGCATATCAGAATATTTTTTCCAGCTTTGTGCTTGTCATTTGTGCCATAGATAACATTCAGTTGAAACATACATCTTTATTCAGCAAAAAAAACTAAAAATAAAAATTGTATCATACATATTCAACGTGTAACTATGACCTGTGGAAGAATCGCATACATTAAACTTATATATGCCCTACTAAGGTAATAAATACATAAATTCATTGCATTCTTGATGATGAGTTCATAGGTTTTGCATTCTTGGATATGTATTCTTGCTGTGACTTCTGTCCAGACACCCGGCACACTATGCGTTGCCTTTTCTGGCTACATTGATTCAATTTTTCCTTACATCTGATTTTTCACCTAGGATAATTGTTGCTTTCCCAATTTATTAGTTTATTTTGATTCATGCTTTCTTGAAAACATCTAATGTGAATTTTCCTTTTTGTCTGCTCGTAAAATTATACAGCTATATGCTTGATGCAATGAGAGCTGTCAATGAGAGAGATTCCTTACTATTTGTAGCCTCAAAGCCTTCTTTCCATTCGCTTCATTTCAATGCACTAGAGAATCAATCAAGAGTTGATGCATAAACTGCTCACACTGACGACCATTGACTTTGTAATTTATTAGATTTAGAGAGATTACATGTCATATTCATATTACTATTTACCATATTGTAATCTTTTCCTTATAATTGTTGTTGTCAGCAAAGACAACCTACGACAAGCAAAAGTGGGAGCCTTGTGATTGCTATGCATGGAAACCAGCTAGGAGGAAGCCTTACAGGAAGTAATGCTACACCTTGGACAAAGCTAGTGATGATGATGTATACTTCTAGATCCTCTGTTAGGTAGGGTATCATTTAATAGTCCTTCATATCACTTCTAATTACTGACTGTTTTCATTAGTATTTAAATTATGTGATCCTGCATATCGTTTTGGTATCAAAGACTGTCACTCTTACTTAATTTCTGCATACATTATACATCATTTGCATATCACTTACTGTGACTGTTGGTAAACCTGATAAACCCGTTGGTCAGCCCATTGTTAGGTGGCCCTGGTCATTGGTGTTTTCAATTACATTAGGTTTATGTAAATTGAGTCTTGTCTAATTGATGCATTAATTAGACAAAATGGCTTCTAGGTTCAAAAAGATTTTCAGGGAAAGTAGTTTAAACGCTAATATGAAGATTAATTCAAGAGAATTTATTATTGTTTCTAATAATAAAGATTATTCTAGAAGGACTATTCCTACTCAACAAATGCAAGAAATCTGCATGTAAGAACTTTTGATTTCAAAATTACTTTAGTCAATTAAAAATGAATATGAAGAAATAAGATTATTGCCATCTTTATCAATTGATAAATTTAAGCAAAAATATTATAATTATATTTGTTATGGTTTAATTTAAATAGTAATTAAACCTTTTATCAAATTAGGAGTAGATATTCTGGTATTATTAAGTCTTAGGGATCAAATATTGTTAAAATATAAAAAAATTCTATCTTAGTCATATTGCAATCAAACTTATGTGATGGACCAATATATTTGTGCACCAAATTTATTGGTTGATTTCAAAGATCCTACCATTCTCAACACATTAGTTTTAAATGTACATTTTTCTGGATTAACCCAACAAGAAAACCGTCGAGATTTTCTGCTATTATGCTAAATATACTTTAAACTCATGACTATTAAATTCAATCAAAAATGTTTAATACAAACAACTCGCGAAACCATAACACTCCAGGTGAAAGCTGATCATGTAGCAATTTTTACTCCAAAGTTATTAAAATGGAATAAAATACTCTATCAGATGTCTGGTAGATTGATATAATATAACTATCAAGATCTGTTATCTGAAGAGAGTTTATAGATATAACTGAAATTCTTGATGAGAATATCATCTTTAATTTTAAACCATCCCATACTCCAAGATCTTTAAGCTTTAATGCTTTAAATTTCATACAATAATATCATAATATGAAATCTCTAGACTATCCGTTAGTACAAGATTCTATTCAGTTTATACCCAAGATGCTAGGAAAGTAAAAAATAGAAATCCTATTCCAGAAATAATTAATTAGACTACTCTTCAATCTCCTACCCTATCTAATATGCAATCCATCAATGTAATTACCTTGAATGATGAATTTGCTCCAGATAGGGATTATTATTATTTTTTAAAAAACTTATGTCAAAAGAAAATGACTATTTTAAAAAATGGTATTTTCAATTCTTTACCAAATTTCAAGTAGAGGAATCTAGAGATGTTTGGAAACAAACAATGAATAAACTTAAAAGAGATATCCCATTCTTTGAATGATTTTTACCATATGTCAAGAGAAACAAATTAATATTGAAATCACGATTGTTAGATGTAGCCAATAACCAAACTAATGTTAATATAAGGATAACTATTCAATGGATAACCCCTAATGGCCAACAAATAACATCTATACATTCACTATTAGTGTCACTAAAATTAGATATTGATGGTACACAAATTATAACAACACCTTTTAAAAATGGTGTTAATCGAGACTCAATTGATGAAGTAACCTTAAAAGATATCAAAAAAATCTTAAAAGAAATTATCAATCTCAAATGTTGCACACAATATAAAAATAATTAGATTGAATAGAAAATATATTACATAATAAATTAGAAGCTGAATCAACTAATATCTTTTCCAATAGTATTTCTTCACCTCTTACTTTATCTTATATATTATCCAAAATAGATATTAGTCAATTATCAATCTCAAACGTTTCACACAGTATCAAAATAATTAGATAGAATAGAAAATATATTACATAATAAATTAGAAGATGAATCAACTAATATTTTTTTCAATAGTGTTTCTTCACTTCTTACTTCACCTTATACAGTATTCAGAAAAGATATTAGTCAATTACCTCAAAAGAGGACTGATATCTTACTAGAAAAACTTACTCAAAAAATTTTATAATTAATTGCTTTTCCCTCATCTAGTTCACCTAATATAGTCAAAACTATTTAAACTATCGATCAAGTTGAAGATATTTTCGATTTAGATTAAGAAATTAACATCTGTTTATCACGGAGGTATACTCATAATCTTTCTAAAATATATCAAACTAAAAATTATTATTTTGGACCAACCCCATCGAATATTTGATATGAAGAAAGAAGCCAATTTCAATCAAAGGTATTCAGTAGAGAAGCTATCAATGAATGAAAAATAGATAACAAATCCAAATATGAAATAGCATGCCTACTCCATAATATTGGCATGACTGCCATGGACTATCAAGTCCAACAGATTGGAGACCACTAGCTCTGCAAAATTATTATAGCAAGGTTTGTTAGCACGCTTAAATTTTGACGGGACAATGCATTACTCCCATGTCAAGAAGACTATATTCTTAATCATAATGAGCCTGTTTTAATTATAGAAGTAGATGATGTAATTCAATTCAAATAATGTGAAAATGTAGTGGAAATTCATATCATTGCCACATCCTACGCTTGTATAGGAAATGTAGCAGAAGAAATAACAAGTTCAAATATTATCTTATCCAACTTAAGATGTTTGACCCTTTAAGATTTCAGATGGTATAAAGATTTATTTGTTGTCGATATCTTTAGAAGAAAAGACTATAATGAACAATTCTTGAAAGAAAGGTTTATTGCAAGATTATTAAATCTATTTGCCAAAGAACTTTTAATAAAATTAACAGATTTAATTGGCGAAAGAGCTATTCTATGAAATGATATGACCTTTAGATAACTCTTTGCCTTTATCAAAAGGAAAGGATTATAATTGTATCAAGAATATAAATGATAAGTAAAATTCTATAAAGATAGTAAATAATTCAAATCTCAAGTAGAAGTATCTTGTTAATAATATGGAATAAAAAAATTAAAAGCACTTTCTAGGGCTAAATCAGAGTATTCTAAGAGGCACTATAAGCAAAACAATCCACCTTCACAAAGCAATAAACCTCGTAAAAAATATGCACAATCAGCTAGACATATTACTCAAATATCCAAACTAAAATATCAACCTTATAAGATTATTTGTTGGAAATATAAATGACCTGGTCATAAATCTGGCCAATATAAATTTAAGATGAAAATATATAAATTATTTAAAGTCGATAACCAAATATGTAACAATCTAACTGTATTACTATTTAGTGATTCAAAGGAACCTGAGTATCGAACGGACCAAGAAGAATATCAAATTTATGAAATTCAAGAAAATGAATCAAGTAATACATCATCTTACTCTGAGTCAAAACAAGACCAAGAACATAACAAAATCCAATACATATGTGATTGTAAGTTTCAACAATTCAATATGTTAAGAACACAAGATGAGAAGGAATTTCTTATTGCAATTGAAAACCTCGATATCAAATGACAATACTATTTAAATTTAAAAAAGTTTATTAATCTAAAAATAAAAATACAACGATCTAGAACCATTTAGTTTAACAAATATATTTGAAAAATAACCATCTAGGTCTTTATTCAACCAAGTTATTACAGGAGATTTGCAACAAGAAATTAAAAAGCTAAAAGTAGAAATCAAGGAATTAAAAACCTAGATACAAGAACAAAAAATTATAGAATTACAACGAGACATTAAATTGTTGCTACCTGAATTAAAGGTACTACAATTGAATCTAAATTAACCTTCCACCTTGCAAACTAATCAAACCACACCTACCCAAGAAAACAAGCAACAAAGTAAAGAACAATATTTGTAATTAATTACTAAGATCAATTTTTAAAAATGGGATTGTCAAACTACTTTAGTAATTAAGAATAAATATCATTTAAAATTAATTACTTTTTTTAGATATTGGAGCAGATCAAAATTATATACAAGAAGGATTAATTCTAACTAAATATTATAAAAAAAATACATGTAGCAAGTGGTTTAAGACTTAATATTACGTATAAACTCGCAAATGTAGTAGTCTATAATCAAGGGCATTGTTTTATAGATACCTTTCTCCTTGCTAAAGACCTCCGATAAGATATCATTTTAGAAACTTTATTCTTTACTCAAATTTATCTTTTACTACTTCTGGAGAATGTATATCAACTATAGTATTTGAAGAAACCATCATTTTCCCCTTCATTTACCCTGTGAAACAAAGGAAAATCCAAGAATTACAAATAGCTTCAATATATAAATAAATTAACTCAATAACAAGAAAAGAAAAACATATTCAGTATTCACAAGAGGAATTAGAATCTAAAAAAGTTAAACAATAATTAGCTAATTTATTCATTTAACATAAAATCATAGATATGTAATAATTATTTGAAAAACAAAGTATGTGCCAATCTTTTGAATGCTTTTTAGGATTAAAAACAACATTATGTAAACTTACCTTATGAAAAAGATTTTGATGGATCTAAGATCCTAACTAAAGTAAGACTTATTCAAATGAATTAAAAATTATTAGAATATTGTAAGAAAAAAATAAGAATTAATAAATAAAAAATTAATTAGATCGTCAAAATTATCTTGGAACTGTTTAGCTTTTTATGTAATGAAAAAAGTTGAATTGCAAAGAGGCATGCATGGCTAGTAATCAATTATATACCACTTAACAATGTGCTTTAATGGATAAGGTATCCCATTCCTAACAAAAGGGATATCATCAATAGATTATATAATGCAAATGTGTTTTCAAAATTTGATATGAGGAGTGGATTTTGGCAAATTTAAATTAAATAGCAAGATAGCTATAAAACATTGTTTACTGTCCCATTTGGACATTACAAATAGAATGTAATACCCTTTGGACTTATAATTGCATCATCTGAATTTTAAAATATTATGAATAATATTCAATTCTTATACAAAGTTCATAATTGTTTATATTAATAATGTATTAGTATTCTTAAAATCAATAAATTAACATTTTAAACATTTACACCAATTTTTATACATAATCAAACAAAATGGATTAGTGGCATCTGCCACTAAGATGAAGTTATTTCAAACAAAAGTTAGATTTCTAGGTTTGAATATTCATCAGTATACTATCACACCTATTCAAAGAGATATGGAATTCACAAATAGATTTTTAGATGAAATTAAGGATAAAAATCAATTTCAAAGATTTTTAAGATGCTTTAGTTATGTAGCCGATTTTATTTCCAAATTTAGACAAATATGTGGACTTTTTTATCAAATATTTCAAAAGAATCTAGTACAATGGACGAACCAGCATACACAAATAGTTCAACAATTGAATAAACAAGTTCAATCTCTCCCTTGTTTAGGCATATCCTAACCTAATGCATTTATGATAATAGAAATAGATGCTTCTGATATAGGATATTGAGAAATATTCATATAGAAACTAGAGTCTGTGTCATGTCTTCAAATCATACGTTTTTATTCTGGATTATGGCTTAGACCTAGAAGAATTATTTAACTATCACGAAAGAATGTTTCTCTTTTATTTTATGCATATCAAAGTTTTAAGATGTTTTATACAGTAAACAAGTTTTTGTTGCATATTTGATTGTACGGATGCCAAATATCTTTTACAAAAAAATGTAAAAAATTTAGCTTCAAAATAGAAATTTCCTAGATGACAAGCCATCCTTTCTATTTTCCATTTTGATATTAAATTTATCAAAGGAAGCTCAAATTCTCTCCCGAACTTTTTAACAAGATCATTTTTATAAGTTCATTGCTCCAAAAAAAAGATAAGCAAAAGCCTCCACCGGCGCTTTCATTTCAATCAAATAAATAACCAAAGATTATGCAATGTTGGTATATCACTAAACTCAAAATCCTACCCAAACTTCATCCTCCACTTCATCCAAAGCCACCAATACCCAATCAGAATATATCACCAAGCCCAGATCTAACATATTGCAATGACTGCATATGCCCAATAACAACTACTCAAAGACCTACTAATGACAACCAAAAGAATATTTGGAGACAGCTGCCTTTATTATATAGTTGACTCAACCAAGACCCAATAATACTATGAATTGATCATCATCGATTCAGGATCAATCAAACTCAAATATTATAGAAACCCTCAAGACAATGCCATTGTATATTCCATATGTAAAATCCTAAGAGTTAGGCAACCTATAGCAATAGCCATTACCTTCTAGACAATTAAAACATTCTCAGTTAACTACTATCTAATAGGTTATAATTATTAAGACTATAAAGATGTATGGTATGAGGCATTATATTTTTGATCTTATAATTACTCTTGGTTTATCAAGTTTGATAACAAATATCCGAAGATTCTCCCAAATTGGTTCACCGAATGATGGATCTATTTTGGACTTATACCAAATATCTATCCATCAATTTCATTGGAAGTTCGCCTATATTATGAAAAATTAAATAAAGATACCTCTCCTTTTATGAAAAAAAAGAAAAAAATTTACCTTTCATATTGACTTCGAAATCCCATAGATTATAGCTTGAACTTTCAGCCGTCAATAATTTTACAAAGATACACTCCTATCAATTGTCAAAGAATTTAGAGTCAAATGGTGGGGTAAATTTTATCATTCTAAATTTATGCTTGCCTATATGCAAACATGCTTCTATAATTTCATGGTTGTTCAACAAGCAATTCATTAAGTTTCCCAGGAGTTGCCCTTATCACCACCACCATCAGTCACTTTACCGGCTGCTCCTGTGCTATAAACACCTACACTAACAGCTCTTCCAGCTACAATGGACATTCCTGCAACTGCAGCATTAATTCTCAGGGCACCTTTACCAACAATTTCCGTCTCCTCAAAGGCTTTCAAGAAGGCATCGACTCAGAAGGCTAAGCTAGATGACTTCTGTATTGAAATGAAGTAAATTATGCCAAAATGGACTGATGTTGAAAATTTTTCCAACTCTTCTACCCAGCCCCCGACTCTATCAGCCTTTGATCTATATGGAGGTCCATTTACTCAGGATTCATTTGATTTCTGAGCTTTTCTTTTAAAAAAAATTAATTAATACTTATCATTATTTGCAATTCTCCAAGACTATCCAAACTATATTCAAGGGGCCATCAAACAGCACCCGACCACAAATCAATAATTATAAGAAATGCTTTGCTTTATCTTAACTTTATCAACAGTCAACAGTGACTAGCAATAGTAACAACAATAGTATAAAGTCAATAGTAGTTGCATCAGTTTTATAATGATTGATGGCTAGACGAACAATAAGTCTGGTTGGCACGCACATGTTTCCAGTTGGCCAGTTACCTACCTATCAAAGTAGGAGCATGATTATACCACCTACTATCCAAGAATGATTCATATTAATTTCCTCTAGGTTGTTCAGATTAAAGCTTACCACTACAGAAAGAGACTCAAGTATTCAATTAAGGCATCGCAAAATTTAGAAAGCTTACACCAATTCTATTGCAACCTTTTACAAACCACCAGATTTCTCATTTCCTCTTTCCTATTTTTCAAAATTCTCTTGTAATTTATCTTTTACTTTTCTTTCCTTAGCTTTTATATTATTTCAAGTTAGCAAAGCTATATCACTATGACAAATATTCAAATTCAAAGAAGTTATTCAATTTTGGTATATTTTTTTACTCTTGTGTTAGCTTGTTTTCATTACTATCTGATTATTTGATCCTGCATATCATTTTGGTATATTTCTTACTGTTGTCAGCCCATTGTTATGTAGCCTGGTCATTGGTGTTCCTGAATATATTAGTTTTATGCAAATTAAGTGTTGCGTAATTAATGCATTAATTAGAGAAAATGGCTTCTAGGTTCAGAATAATATTAAGAGAAAGTTCAAACGCTAACATGGCAGCTAATTTAAGAGAATCTATTATTGTTCCTAATAATAGAGATTATTTCAGATAAACTATTCCTACTCAATAAATAGAAGAAATATACAAAATAAGAACTTTTAATTTAAAATTACTTTAGCTATTACAGATCATAAACAAATGATATCAATTAAAAA
Organism: Nepenthes alata; assembly: GCA_028571085.2. NCBI lineage: Eukaryota > Viridiplantae > Streptophyta > Magnoliopsida > Caryophyllales > Nepenthaceae > Nepenthes > Nepenthes alata. The sequence continues at coordinate 13,062 of JAOVVI020002210.1, forward strand.
TGAATTTAAAGAAATAAGATTATTGCCTTCTTTATCAATTGATAAATTTAAGCAAAAAGGTTATAATTATATTTATTATGATTTAGTCAAAATAGTAATTAAACCTTTTATCAAATTTGGCGTAGACTTTTCAGTATCACTAAGTCTTAGGGATCAAGCATTGTTAAAATATATAAATTCTATCTTAACTATAGTACAATCAAATTTATGTAATGGACCAATCTATTTTAATTGTACACCAAATTTTTCTGTTGATCTCAAAGATTTTACCATTTTAATACATTAGTTTTAAAGGTATATCTTAGCGGACTAGCCCAATAAGAAGACCGTCAAGGTTTTCTAATATTATACCAATGTACTTTATATTCTTGACCACCCAGTTCAATCCAAAGTGTTTAATTCATCACCTCCTGGAGAAACCATGATACTATAGGTGAAAGCTCATCAAATAATTCAAACACTAATGAAAACAGGCTAATACAAGAGTAAGAAATATAGCAAAATTGAATAATTTATTCTTTGAATTTGAATATTTTTCTTAGTGATATAGCTTTGATAAACTTGAAATACTACAAAAGTTGAAAAAAGAAAAGTAGAAGATAAATTACAAGATAATTTTGAGAAGGATAGGAAAGAGGGAAGGTGGAATCTTGTAGTTTGTAGAAGGTTGTAGTAGGATTGGTGTTAGTTTTCAAAATTTCTGCCATACTTTGATTGAATGCTTGAGTCTCATTTTATAGTGGTAAAGCTTTGATATGAGCAATCTAAAGGAAATTAATTTGAGCCGTTCTTGGATAGTAGGTGGGTAGGTACAATCATGCTCCTATTTTGGAAGGTTGGTAGCTAGCCAACTGGAAACATATGTATGCCAACCAATTTTATTGTCTGCCTATCCATCAGTTAGCATAAAGCTGATGTTGCTACTGTTGACTTTACATTGTTGTTGTTTGTGTTGCTAGCCATTGTCGGTTGTTAGTAAAGTGGAGATAAAGTAAAGCATTTCTTGTAATTGTTGATTTGTGGCCGGATGCTATTTGATGGCATCTTGAATATAGCTTGCATAATCTTATAGAACTGCAAATAATGATAGGTATTGATTTTTTTTTTGGAAGGAAAGCTTAGAAATCAAATAGATCTTGAGGAAACGGACCTCCATATTGATCAGAAGCCAATAGAGTAGGGGGTTGGGTAGAAGAATCGGAAGAATCTTCAACATTAGCCCATTTTTGTATAGTTTTCTTCATTTGAATAAGGAAGTTGTCTAGCTTAGCCTTTTGAGCCGATGCCTTCTTGAAGTCTTTGAGGAGATGGAAGTAGTTGGTAAAGGAGCCTTGGATATTGATGTTGCAGCTACAGGAATGTCCACTAGAGCTGGAGGAGTTAATAGTGTTGGTGTTAAAAACCAATATCAACAATTAATTACTAAGATCAATTTTAAAAATAGTATTGTCAAATTACTTTTGTAATTAATAATGAATGCTATTTAAAATTAATCGCTCTCTTAGATATTTGAGTAGATCATAATTATGTACAAGAAGGAATAATTTCAACTAAATATTACAAAAAATAATAAAAAAAATTGCATACAACATGTGGCTCAAGACTAAATATTACATATCAACTTACAAATGAAGCAGTCTGTATACCTTTGTCCTTGTCAAAGACCTCCAATAAGATATCATCCTAAGAATTTCATTCTCTACTCAAATTTATCATTTTACTGCTTCTATAGAAGGTATATCAACTAAAGTATTGGGAGAAACCATCCTTTTTCCCTTCATCCACCCTGTGAAACAAAGGAAAATCCAAGAATGTTCCTAATTGACATTGGAATTGTTTATTATCCTTATGGAATTTTGCTTGTTCTTTGTATTTTTGACACAATTATAATTCTTCTTTTTTGATAAAAGCTAAGAGCTGTCCAAAGGTCATATTATTCCATGGAATAGCTCTTCCACAGTTAAGTTAGTTTTATTAAAACTCTTTTGGTGATAGATTTCGTTATCCTGCAATGAACCTTTCTTTTTAGAGTGGTTCTTTGCAATCTTCTCTTCATTGAATCTTTGTACTTTGTGAAATATTGGAGGATTGGATATCTTAAGTTAGATAGGATAATCTTTGAATTTGTTATTTCTTCTTCTACATTTTCTATAAAAGCTTGGGATATGGTAATGATAACAATTTTTACTGTATTATCAACTTCTATAATTTGAACAGACTCAGTATGATTAAGAATATAGTCTTTTTGATGTGAGAGTAATGTATTATCCTACTAAAATTTGAGTGTACCAATAAACCTTGCCACAGTAAACTTATAGGCTTGGTGGTCTCCAATCTATCGAAAATGATAGGCCATGGCGGCCATGTCAATGTCATGGAATAGGCATGCTAATTCATATTCGGATATATTCCACTCATGGAAGGCTTATCCGGTTAATACTTTTGATTGAAATTGGTTTTCTTCTTCATATTAAATATTCGGTAGGATTGACCTAGGATAATAATTTCTAGTTTGATATATTCTAAGAAGATTAGGAGTATACCTCCTTGATTGACAGATTTTGTTAATTTCTTGATCTATGTCGAAAACAACTTTAGTTTGATCAATAGTTTGAACTATTTTGATTTTATTGGGTGGAGTAGATGAGGAATAACGAGTTAATTATTAAATTTTTTGAGTAAGTTTTTCTAGTAAGATATCAGTCCTCTTTTAAGGTAATTGACTACTAATTTCTCTTGATAATTTATAAGGTAAACTAAGAGATGGAGAAATACTATAGGGGAAAATATTAATTGATTCAACTTTTATTTGTTATGTAATATTTTTTCTATTCTATCTAATTATTTTGCTACTATGTGCAATGTTTAAGATTGATGATTATTTTGCTCATAGATTTTTTAAGTCTTTTAAGGCTACTTCATCAGTTGGGTCTCGATTAACACTTTTCTTATAAGGTGCTGTTGTAGTTTATATACCATCAATAATTAATTTGTGTGATGCTAATAGTGGATGTATAGATATTATTTATTGGCCATTAACGGATGTCCATTGAGTAATTATCATTGTATTAACATTAATTTGGTTGTTGGTTTCATCTGAGAATCATGATTTCAGCATTAAATTATTTATATTGATATATAATAAAAACCATTAGAAGAATGGGATATCTCTTTTGAATTTATTCATTGTTTGTTTTCAAACATCTCTATATTCCTCTACTTGAGATTTGGTAAAGAATTAAAAATATCATTTTCTAAGATAGCCATTTTCTTTTGACGTGATTTTTTTAAATAATTCATATTTGGAGTAAAATTATCATTCAGGGTAACTATATTGGTGGATTGCATAGATAGGGTAGGGTACTGTGGAGTAGTGTGGTTAATTTTTTTTTGGAGTTGGAGGAGCTCTCGGTGTTAGTGTAGATAGCATAAGAGAAGCCCATAGAGTAACTGGTGGTGGTGGCAATAAGAGCAACTCCTATGTTACTTGATGAACTGCCTATTGAACGACTTTGAGATCATGGAAGTATGCTAGCATATAGGCAATCATAAATTTGGAATGATCAAATTTATCCCATCATTTAACTTTGAATTCTCTAACAATTGATAGGGGTGTATTTTTTGTAAAACTATTGATAGTTAAAAACTCATGTTATAATCCACGGGATTTCAAAGTTAATATGGAAGGTAATCTTTTTGATAAAAGAAGAGGTGTCTATATTTAATTTTTCATAATATAGGCGAACTTCTTGTAATGTCAATGAATAGATAGCTGGTATAGGTTTAAAATAGATCCACCATTCGGTGAACCAGTTTGGGAGTCTTCAAACAATTGTTATCGAACTTGATAAACCGATAATAACTATAAGATTGAAGATAGAATATATTATTCCATGCATCTTTATAGTCTTGATAATTATAACTTGTTGGATAGTAGTTGCTAAGAATAGTTTAATTGTTTAGAGGATAAGGGCTATTTCTATAGGTTGTTTGACTCTCCGGATTTTACATATGGACTATACAATGGTGTTGCCTTGAGGGTTTCTCTGATGTTTGAGTATGAAGATCTTGAATCGATGATGATCAATTCGTAGTATTGTTAGATCTTGGTTGAGTTAGCTATATGATAAAAGCAGCTATCGTTAAACATTTTTTTGATTGTGATTAGTAGGTCTTTAAATAGTGGCTGTTAGATATATGCGGTCATTGCAATATGTAAGACCTGGGGCTTGGTGATATATTCTGATTGGGTATTGGTGGCTTTGGATGAAGTTTAGGTAGGATTTTGAGTTTGTATAACATCTTTAAAAGTAAGTAGTGGAAAGTCACGTGGGGTTAAATATTGTTAGGATACTGGCAAATTTTTTGTGGTACTGACATTATATTTTCTTTGCCTATTTGTATGGCTGGAGTAGTAGGGTCGGTGAGAGATTTTTGCTTATCTTCTTTTTGAAGGCATAACCTTGTAAAAGTTCTTTTATTAAAAAGTCATGGAGAGAATTTGAGTTTCTTTTGATAAATTCAATATCAAAATCAAAAAAATAGAAAGGATGGCTTGCCATCTAGCAAAAATATATTTTAAAACTAAAATTTTTACATTTTTTTTTGTAAAATATCTTTGGAAGCCTTGCAATAAATACATAACAAAACCTTTTTATTGTATTGTATAAATTATTTCAAAACTTTGATATATATAAAACAATGGGTAAAATTTTTTTCTTGATAGTTGAATAATTCTTCTAGGGTCTAAGCCATAATCCGAAATGAAAATGTATGATTTGAAGATATGATATGCACACTCTAGTTTTTGTTTGAGTATTCCTCCATAATGAATATCGTACGCATCTGTTTTTACTATCATAAATATATTTGGTTGGGTATGCCTTAACAGGGGAGAGATTGAACCAATTTTTTCAATTGCTAAACTATTTGTCAATGTTGGGCTGTCCACTGAAACAAATTCTTTTGGAACCTTTGATGTAATTGTCTGAATATTTACCAATGTTTGGAAATGAAAATCAACTATATAATTAAAATATTCTAAAAATCTTTGAAGTTAATTTTTATCCTTGATTTCATTTGAAAATCTATTTGCAAATTCTATAAATCTTTAAATAGGCGTGATAGCATGCTGAGAAATATTAAAACCTAAAAATCTATCTTTTATTTGGAATATTTTCATCTTAGTGGTAGATACTACTAATTTATGTGTCTAGATGTAACATTGTAATTTTTTGTTCTTATATCTGGGTTTTTAATTCCTTAATTTATGCATTTAGCTGTTTAATATATTGTTGCAAATCTCCCGTGGTGACTTGCTTGAATAAAGGCTAAGATGGATATTTTGCAAATATATTTGTTAAACTAAATGATTTTGGATTCTTATATTTTTATTTTCGGTTAATAAAGTCTTTAATTTTAAATAGTATTGTTATTTAATATCGGTGTCTTTAAATTTTTCTATAATATCAATGAGAAATTTCTTCTCATCTTTTGTTCCTAACATATTGAGTTTTTGAAACTTAAAATCACAAATGAGTTGGATTTCATTATGTTCTGAGTCTTGTTTTGACTCAAAATAAGATGTATTACTTGATTTATTTTCTTAAATTTAATAAATTTGATCTTCTTCGTAGTCTATTTGATACTCCGATTTCTCTGAATTACTAAATAATAATGTGGTTAGATTTTTACACACTTTGTTATCATGTTTAAATAAATCATATATTTTCTTTCTAAATTTATAATTGTTAGATTATTTACATTTCTAGCAAATTTAAATAATTCAATCTTAAAAGGTTGATATTTTTGGTTTGGATGTTTGAGTAGTCTGTCTAGTTGTTCGTGCATATTTTTTATGAGTTTTATTGTTTTGCCAAAATGGATTGTTTTGTTTATAGTGCCTCTTTGATTACTTTAGTTTAGCCCTAGAAGGTGCCCTTAATTTTTCTATGTCATATTTTTGATAAAATGTTCCTAATTGAGGTTTGAATTGTTTACTATCCTTATAGATTTTTGTTTATTCTTTGAATTCTTAGCACAATTATAATCCTTTCTTTTTGATAAAGACAAAGAGCTGTCTAAAGGTCGTATCATTTTATGGGATAGCTCTTCTGGCAATTAAATTTATTCATTTTATCAAAATTCTTTTGACAAACAAATTTGGTAATCCTGCGATAAACTTTTCTTTTCAAAATAATTCATTACAATATTTTCTTCTAAAAATATGGATGACAAATAAATTTTTGCACCATCCGAAATCTTAGAGGATCAAACATCGTTAGTTAGATAAGATAATCTTTGAACTTGTTATTTCTTCTTCTGCATTTCCTATAAAAGTTTGGGATATCGTAATGATAAGAATTTCTACTGCATTTTCTCATTATTCGAATTGAATTATATCATCTACTCTTACAGTTTGAACAGACTCATTATTATTAAGAATATAGTCTTTTTGACGTGGGAATAATGCACTGTCCCCACTAAAATTTGAGTGTGATAGTAAACCCTACCACAATAAATTTGTCGGCCTTATAGTCTCCAATCTGTTAGACTTGATAGGCCATTGTAGCCATGCCAATATCATGAAGTAGGCATGCTATTTAACATTTAGATTTGCTATATATATTCCACTCATGGATGGCTTCCCCATTGAATACCTTTAATTGAAATTGGTTACTTTTTTTCATATTAAATATCTGATGGGTTGGCCTAAAATAATAATTTCTAGTTTGATATGTTCTAGAAGAATTATGAATATGCCTCTTTCATTGACGAATTTTATTAATTTCTTAATCTATATCGAGAATAGTTTCAGTTTGATCAATAGTTTGAATTGTTTTGATTATATTCAGTGGACTAGTTGAGGAAGAAAAAGTTAATTGTTAAATTTTTTGAGTAAGTTTTTTAGTAAGATATTAGTCTTCTTTTGAGGTAATTGACTACTATCTTTTCTAGATAATGTATAGGGTGAACTAAGAGATGGAGAAATACTACGGAGAAAAATATTAGTTGATTGAACTTCTGATTTATTATATAATATATTTTCTATTCTATTTAGTTGTTTTGCTATCGTGTGCAATGTTTAAGATTGATGATTATTTTAATCATAGTTGTTTTGATATCTTCTAAGGTTATTTTATCAATTGGGTCTTAATTAGCATCTTTCTTAAAAGGTGTTATTGTAATTTATGTACCATCAATACTTAAGAAAATAAAAAAATTATTGAAAGTAACGGATGACAATCTTGAAGAAATCATTAAGCTTCTATTAAAATATATCTTGCCTATCACCAAATGAAATGATAGTATTTTTAGGTCTTATTGTGTCAATGTAAACAAAAGGCGATTTATTCTACCCTTGTTAGCAAGATATGTACCATAAGATAATTAATATTTGTAAATTGACATGCAATAAAATTCATAGTCTATCGAGATTCTACCAAATAAAGTACAGATATCTCATCGACTAGCATTCCATTTGCCCATAAAAGGTACAAAAATTACCATGCCATCTGCTCACAATGAACAAAAATACTTAATATGTCAAAACCAATATCTATTGCGTGATATCTCTCGATCCGACATCAATGGATGATCACATGACTATAAATATTGGTCTCCACTAATATTTCTCATATCACTATGATATGAAAATTAGTATCAGATTATTATTGGCCATATTAAGATTCTGTAGGTTTTATATTTTTAAAAACTATATGATTTTTATATAATTTCTATTACTTTAACCGTAAAAGGCCAATAACATACTAACACAATTGAGTATAACGTAAAGGAACTTTGTGACGTATAACAATAGAAGTGACATTCGGTATAAATGAGGATCATACTCATGCAAAACAAGGCTAACATAAAAAAGGTTATAACCTATGAAAAACGAGAAAAATCTATGGATACACTAAGTACTTAAATATTAGCATCCTAGTGGCTTACGACGACCCACTAAGTCTTGCAACTCCTAAAATGCTGCCTCCAATTACCAAATTTGATACTAGACTAAACTAAGTTGGCTCATCTAACATTCGCGTCCACCCTAAAGTAGCTGCTCGTCAAGCATGTGCCAACTAAAATCAGCAAACGAGCGCCCTATCTAGCACGCCTCGAGCAGCCTCATTCTGAAATTGGCACTCATGCGTACAATAGACACCTGTCGTATGCTACTTTGCTGACCTTCGACTGATCCTCGATTGATCATCGGCTGATCCTCGCACGAATATTGCGCGACCCTTTAGCATTATTTGCCATTTGGTTGATCATTAACCGACCTTTGGTCGACTCTCACACGGATATCACATGACCTTCCAATTACTATCCGTTTGTTGTGTCATCCACAATAGAGTGACCAAAACTCAACATACATTGGATGGAAGAATGCTTGCAAACAGATGGAATAAGTAAAATATGGAGGATCACTTGCCTTGGTTACCGGAAACAGTAAAACAAAGCAACATTGTAGTTGTGACAAACAAGATAGTGATAGCACGATGGCCCCATAACACGTTCGGCAATAGCTTTAACAATAGCCATGATATCCCCCTTGATAGTCAAAACCCATAGCAACATAATGTCGTGCTTCATCACCCCTTCTTCGGATTTCTCTCCACACACTCTCTCTTTCTTCCTTCTCTTCTGCCTTCTAG
>JAOVVI020002211.1:5665-21721 GCA_028571085.2 Nepenthes alata
AATTGGTATTTATAAAGATGCTCAAGAATTAGGTTAAAAAATATTACCATTGGAGATATGCGCACTGCGGAGCTCGAGCGCGGCCTGAGCTCACGGTAGGCACACTTAGGGTTATAATGAATATGCACCCCAACGCTCAGGCGTAGCTTGGGCAAGCTCTGGGCACTGGGTTCACTAAAATCAGCACTCGAGTGTAGGTCAAGCGTGTCTCAAGCTTAGATTTCTTCAGAATCGGTACTCAAGCACGGGTTAGAATGCCTTAAGCTTCGGCTTCTCTGGAATTGATACTCAAGCACGGGTCAAGCGAAAGACAAGCGTGGATACTAGGAGATGTACAATGATGATTTTCAAGTAAGAATCTGATACTGATCTTCCAAATAAGGAGAAATATGTCTATGAATGATGCCAACGAACAATCAGACATGGTCATGAAATATATCATCACATAATACGCCTAACAGTTTAAGATATTGGTATTGAGTCACAAGTGGATTTTAATGTGTGGGCTGATGGGATTCTCTACTTTTATGATAGGATTCGTATTCTGAATATTAGGGAATTAAAGGAAGAAGTTTTTATTTAGGCCCTTAGATCGAGGTATAGGAGTCATTACAGAATAAATGAGATGTGTCAGTACATGAGGGAGAGAGTTTGGTGGCGGAATATAAGACATGGGATTGTGGTATACGTGGTAAGGTGTATGTGTATCGTCAGGTGGAAGTTGAGCATTAGAAGTCTCCAAAATTTTGTATCCTTTGCCAATTCCTAGCCAGAAGTAGAGGTATGTTTCGATGAATTTTGTTTCAAGTTTGTCTAAAATGTCAAAGAATCTGGATGTCAATTGGAGATTGTAGATCGGTTGCTAAAGTCAACTCATTTATTATCAATTAGAATGGCATATTTGAGGTATAAGTTGGCCCATTAGTATATCAGTAAGATTACAAGGTTACATGATATTCTAACTTCGATTGTCTCCGATTATGATTAGAGATTTGTGACAAAATTTGGGAAAAGTCTGCCTAAAGAATCAGAAGTTGAGTTGACTTCTAAACTGGTGGTCAACCGCAGATGGATGATCTATCAGCGTAGCACATTGAAAGCGTGTGGGCCCATGGCCCATAGGTCTCAAATTCTATTTGAGATTCAATGTTGGTGACCGTATGCTTCTGAATGTATCCCTAAAAAAAGGAATTTCGAGGTTGAGACAGAAAGGTAAATTGAAGTTCAAGTGCATTGGGCCATTTGAGGTTTTTATATGATCGGAGAGATGGCCTATAAATTGGCTCGCCTCCAAGTTTGGGCGAATCGTTATGATGTGTTCTATGTATGCATATTGAGAAATGTTGTATATGATCCTTCGCATATGATCAAGTTTGAGCCATTGTTGATCAACGAGAATTGTTTTATATTGAGGTTTCAGTTTAGATCCCGAGATAGAAAAGATCTGGTGTTGAGGAATAAGATGATTCAATTGGTCATCATGCTTTTGAGGAATCTTTTGATTAAGTAAGTGTTATGGGAGCTCAAGGATAAGTTCAGGAGAATATTCTTATTTGTCGAGGATTGAGGTAATAATTGAGATGTGTAAATTTCAATGATGAAATTTTTATAAGGACGGGAGGGTGTAATACCCTGAATTCTATTAAATATATTTTGGATATATTTATTAGTTTGGGTAATTTGAATGTGATGCAATTAATTATATATTGTAAAAGTTTTGACAATATTCTAATTAGATGGGTTGTCGCTCGAATCGTGCATATCTATTGGTGCCCAAGTATCGGTTGGATTATAAAAGAAATAATATAATAATAATAATAATAATTAAGAAAAAAGATTAAAAGGGGGAGGAGAAGCATGCAGGGGAAGCAGAAGCAGAGAGAAAAAGAAAAGAGAGAGAGAAGAGGTGCACGCGGAGGAGAAGGAAGGAGAGAGAGAGGAGGACAGAAGAGAGGCCGATTCATGCGCGACAGGGAGGAGAAAAAAGGAAGTCGTGTGCGGGTGAAGGAAGAGGCACGACGTGGGAGGATAGGCCTACAGCAAGAGAGAGAAAGAGGAGAGAGAGAAGAATGCACAGGAAAGGAGGAGAGAGAATATATTATTCGGATATTTCAGAATATCTTTTTATTTGATCTGCTTAGTATGATATTGAGGCAAGTATCTATAAGTCTTATCTTTGGTCTGTTTTATCATATGATGTGTTTTAACTACTATTTAGATATTTTACTAAAATGTATATTATTTTCATACACCCTATTTGTTTATCCTAAACATGCATGTCCGATTTATAGGTCATTTAGTGATTATGTATGTGTTTTGTGATTTTTGAAGGGTTTTATTATTTTATGGAAATTCAAAAAAAATATCTGAATTGTGTATGTTCGTTTATCAATATGCTTACACAAACAGGGGCACTATCGAAGCCCATGTGAGTTGATATGTGTGTCGGATCGAGGTGGTCCGAGGCTCAAGTGGGTCGATATGTATGTAGGACCGTGGTGATCCGAGGTCCTCGTGGATCAATGAGTGATCCGATATATTATCCAAACAAAAAAATGGCTGAGTAACTTAGGCTTAAAATGTAGACAATAATAATAAAAAATAGCCAAGTAACTACGAATCTAAAATATAACCAATAATGATAAAAATAGTCGAATAGTTGCAAGCCTAGAATGTAGCCGATGATGATAAAAGACGGTCGATTAGCTGTGGGCCTAAAATGTAGTCGATAATGATGATATGAGATGGCCGAAAGTTGTAGACCTAAACTGTCACCGTTATTTATGCATATGAAGTTTGACTTCGAATTGCGATTAGTTACGAGTATTGTTCCGATGGGAAGGTGTGCTTTGATATACAATTTGAGTACGAGACTATCCTCAGACTTTCAGTCGATTTTTGGAACTCGTGAGTTATTTTATACAATTTGTTATACGATTTCACCCTCCATCTGATTGTAGACATGTACATATATGTATTATTTTATATATAAATGATACTTGTTAAACTTTATGTTTACGCTTTTTATTTTTCCTTTCAGAGTAGAAGGCTTGGACTTATCGCAGGAGCTGGTTGAGATTTGACATAGCATCATATTTTTTTGCTAAGTATCGTATTTGTTTAGATAGATGGCATTAGTTGTATTTTAGCTATTTTAGATTGGATTATGTTTTGGTTATTAAGAATCGGTCAAATATAAGCCCATGATTATATTTTGGGAGCAGTTGGGATATTACATTATACATTGAGTATGATCATGATTTATTTGTTACATCTCTTACGATAATTATAGAGCAAATTATATTTATATTATCCGAACGATTGTCTAATAAGGTCCTGTAATGGGTTATTGGGTTTGACTGTTATTGTTATTATTTTAGATATTTAATTTAGAATTTAATTACATGTTATTCAAAATTTGATTATTTATTAATTTGACCTATTTGATTCTAATTTGTTACACAATAAAATATGAACATACAAAAATAATGAAGTAGAAGTTAATGACATGCTGGAGTTTAATTATATGATTTAATAGGTTGTCGAAACTGTAATAGAAAGAAAATGTAGGAAGTTATCATACCTTAAGTAATTTTATCAATTTCTTTCAATGATTAAACATCCACGGACAAATATAAAGCAATTAAGACATGTAAAAGTATATATATAAAATTTAAAGACATACAAGATTATTAAATAGAAATTTAAGACATATATGAGTATTGTTACAGAAATTCAATATTTAAACGTAATGTGTTAGAATCTATGACATGTATTTCATAAAAGTTTTATAAAATAATAGTGGAATCACATACATAAAAAGTATAATCAGTTACGCTACATAAATGGCACATGCTTAAGCATTTGTGATAAGAAATAGATAAAAAATACACAGTATTAATGGAAAGAATGGTTTGAATGGACTTTTTTTCACTTAATTCTAGTAAAAGATATTTGATTTCTCTTAGATTTCTCATTCTCCTTCATTCTCTCTTTCATTTCTTTCTCAAAATCGCAGTAGAAATGGCCTAAAATTGACCAGGAAGCCTATTTATAGAAACTGGTGCATATTCGCCAATTAGATGCATATCAAATACTAAAGGCAAATCATACTACATACGAGTATCCATCAGGTAAGTATAAGTTGCTAACATTATGTCTCAAATACGCACATGCGATGGTTGTACGGACATTCAACATGATTAATCTACCTAAAATGCCCATAAGCGTCCCAGAGGCATTCATTAGACATATCTCTGCTATCCAAAATGCACATGAGTATAAGTCAATTACTAATCAGGTATCATTTGATCTAACTTATTTCAGTTAAAAAATTAAATTTTTATCCAAAATTATAATTGATCTCGAAAATTTATTAATTTAATTTAAATAATTATTATTAAAAGAATATTTTAAAATCCATACCTTATACATTTATCTACCTTTTCACTTAATTTTGACTACAAAACCAACTTAGGAAAGAATCACAAGTCGTCAAAATAACCCAATTGGTAGGTCCTTCCTGTTACAAGTAAAAACTCTAATTTGCCCTCTATAATCCTAATTTGGCATGTCCAATCTTCACCCCTATTTTGGCCATCTCTCCCCCTTATTTTTAGAACATTTAGCTATATTCTGAACGCACTTTCACCATAATATGAAACTTTTAAAATATCTTATAACATACTTAATGATTAATGGTCAATAAATAAATTTATAACTATATATTTTTAAATAGAATGAAAGCATGTGTTAGAATTAGGTGAAAGTGTATTTATGGCAAAATAAAAAAATAGTAAAACCTAAACTAATCAAAATAAAAAAATTCTAAAATACCTCCTGAATCTAACAATAAAAAGGAATCCAAATACTTCTTCTACAAAAAGAAGGAATACGTTAAGAATGGTTGTGTCGAATTTTAAAAGTAACTTAACTAGAAAGGTAATCAATTCTTATTTATTTGTTATGAATCTAACATGGTCAATATTTCTCATGACACATGGTGAATTAATTCTAATTTTATAATTCACATTGTTGGGACCAATACCACGGCCCAAGGAGATCGCAAGCCCAGCCCAGCTGCACAATGAGCTTACGTGGCGACCAGCTGGCAAAGGGCAACGACCGTCCTGCAGTGCATTAATGAGCTGCCAGGAGAGAGAGGAAACAAGCCAATGGAGAAGCGTTCAGCGGTGCGACGACGGCTCAGGTAGCCGCCCGCAAGCAAGCAACCAATCCCGACTCAAAGGGAGACCAAGAGTGGCCGGCAGCGCCCAGGAGCCTGCCTGCCACCGCAAAGTGACAGCCGACATGACTGGCGGTCTGCGACAGTGACTAGCGGCCAAGGAACCCTAGCTACGGGAGTCCTCGTGCCCAAAGTCCTCTGGGGAGGAGCCTATAAGAGCTCTCTCCCTCCGCAGAGAAAGGGACTTCTTCTTCTTCCATCCCTCAGATAAAAAGAGAGAGAGCAATCAAAAAGGGGAGAATTCAAGTCTCGAGGCCACAAACGCACCCGTTTCTCCGAAGACCTCGATCCCCAAGCCTAGCCAGGCAACGAAAAGTTAGCGACCCACTGCGGTGCGCCAAGGAAGCCAGGCCTTTCGCTACCTACTCACTGCATTTCCCACGCATCACCCACGCATCATCAGCATACATCCGCACACCGCCTAGTGTGCATCTCATTTTCGTTTATTGCGGGAACTTGCTGACTTGAGTGTTGGAGTGGCCATGGTGGGAGAAATCCCGTCGGACCTCTGACCTCTCGTTCGTTGATTGTGTTGTGCAGGTCCAGGTTAACAGATACGGAGATCGGACCCTCTTCCTCAAGCTCCAGCACAGCCGAAAATCCGGAGGCCCCATAATTCGTACAACAACCACGAACCCGGGACGCAATATTGGCGTCGTCTGTGGGAAACTAGCGAGAAACCTAGTGTCTCTTTCCTACCTCCCTTCCAAAGCAAAGAGAATGGTAAACACTAGGGCACAAGCTAGTGCCCCACCAATAAACGTCGTCGCTCACAGTGAGGACCCTCCCGTCGGGAGCCACGCAGATGCCCTTCCGGAGCCGGACGTCCATCGCTTGGCCGCGGATGTGGGCGACATAAAGCTAGTGCTCCACGCCCTATGCGATCGGACGGGAACTCCTTGGCCGCGGGCTGCCCCCCAGTATCTCAAGCATCCTCCTCCAAGAGGAGGAGATGGCGCGCAGCAGCCCTCAAGAGAAGATCCAACCAACCTGACAATGCCGCGGCCTAGGCGGCCCCAAATGGAGTGGAACCAGATGAAGCTGAAAGCCATCCCGACCGCAGCGATCGAGGGGATATCCCTGAGCGGCGTAACCCCTGCAACTCTCGTGGCCATGGGAGGTCGATCGCGACGGACTCTAACAGTGAGCGACCTCCTAAAGTGGAGAGCCGACACCACCGACAAGCTCAACCACACCCTCAGGACCATACGGAGCTCCGCAATGTCATCAACACGCGGAGAGGCACCCCCGACCCGTCTATGGAGGAAAAAGTTAAGGTGTTGTGGGACATACTGCACAAGGAGAGGCCCACGCAATCCTACGCCGACCTTCGGAGGTCGCCCTTCACCATGGATCTGCGGACTCAGCCGCTGCCGAGGAAATTCAAAATGCCTGTCCTGGAGGGGTACGACGGAAGTAAGGATCCGATGGATCATCTTAATTGCTTCCGCACCCAATTGTCCCTACAGGGAGCGAGCGTGGCCCTGATGTGCCAGTTCTTTCCCGTCACCCTCAAGGGAGACCCGTTGCTCTGGTTCCATGGTCTGCCTCCGAATTCCATATGCTCGTTCGACGAGCTAGCTGGTAGTTTTCAGAGCCTGTTTGCATCCAGCCGAAGAGAGGAAAGGCAACCATGGCACCTGGTCCACCTCCGTCAGAGATCGGACGAAAGCCTGAAGCAGATTCTCAATCGTTCCATCATCGAGGCGCGGCGGATCCCCCAGCTCTCTGACGAGCTGAAACTCAATGCCTTCGTCGCCACGTTGGCGGCGGGAGATTTCTTCAAACACTTGTCGCACCAACGCCCTCAGACCTTCCGGGAGGCCAAGGCCTTCGCCAAGGCTTACATCACAGCTGAAGAGGCCAACGAGGCAAAGTGCCCTGAGCTAGTGGACCGACCACCAGAAGCTGCCAGACTTACCTGCGGACAGAAGAGGCACGGCGACAGCCACCGCTTCCCTGAATGCCGCAAGTAGCCGTGGCCTCCGCCAAGACCTAGGAAGGACCACGGTCGGGCACCCGTGACTCCCCTGAACGACACTCATACAAACATCCTGATACAGATCCAGGACGAGAAGTTCTTCAAGTAGCCAAAAACACAGAAAGGCCCCAGCGACAGTGATTAGACCAAATACTCCCAATACCACCACTGCCTGGGACACTCGACTGAGAACTGCCGGACCCTGCAGCAGGAGATAGAGGACCTAATCTGTCGCGGACACCTTAAACGGTTCGTGAAGAGTTTGATACAGGACCCCGTAACCTCAGAAGGCGAGGCCAGCAAACCACTGAGAGGCCGCACAGCCGCTGGCGTGGTCAATATGATCTCCGTCGCAGTCGCCGGGAACACAGGGCAAAGGGAGCCGAGGCCGAACTCCAGCAACAAGCGAGCGAGGATAGGGGATAGAAGTGATGTCATTAGCTTTAGTAGCGACGATATGGCTCATATAACATTCCCCCATACTGACACCCTCATTGTATCCGCCCTCGTTTCAGATGGTAAGACTGACTACCAGCTGAAATGAGTCTTTATTGATAATAAAAGTTCACCGAATTTATTATATCTCAGCGATTTCTTTAACCTTGGACGGAGGCGAAGCTAGAGGAAAGCGGCCGACGGACCCTTGTACGGCCTGGACAACGAGCTGGTCCCTGTATAAGGGATAGTTCGGCTAGAGGTCACTATGGAAACCCACCCACGCTCTGTGACGCGGGAGCTGGCGTTCATCGTGATTGACCTACCATCTGTCTACAATGTCATATTGGGCAGGCATTTTCTCACGACCGTTGGAGCCGTGACGTCAATCCCTCAGCTAAAGGTGAAGTTCCTCACCCCGTGGGGTGTGAGAGAAGTGCTCGGGGACCAGGAGATGGGACAAACATGCTACCTGTCTTAGGTGAGCCCCGCGGCGTCGTACTGCCTGGACGAAGATCTTGACCTTTGCGACGAAACCCTGTTACAGCAAGCCCAGTTGGGAAAAACTACCGAAGCGGTCCCTCTAAGTCCCTCCGAGTCAGAGAGGTGCGTCCACGTGGGCAGATCTCTCCAACCCGCAGAGCGCGACTGGTTAATTACCTTCCTTAGGGCCAACTCTGACGTGTTTGCCTGGGTTACCACTGACATGCCTGGGATACCGGCTAAAGTCATCGTCCACAAGCTGGGCCTTGATTTGTACCGCAAACTCGTTAGGTAGAAGCGCAGGAACCACTCCGTCGAGAAGTTGATCGCCATAATAGAAGAGGTGAGGAGACTCCTAGACGCCGGATTCATCCGAGAGGTCCAACATCTGGAGTGGTTATCCAATGTCGTGCGGGTAAAAAAGAACAATGGCAAGTGGAGGATGTGTGTTGACTTCACTGACATGAATAAGGCTTACCCCAAGGGCAGTTTTCCTCTCCGCAGGATTGATCAGCTCGGGACTCCATGTTCGGATACGAACTCCTGAGTTTCATGGATGTGTATTCTGGCTACAACCAGATTTAGATGCACCCTGAGGACGAGGAATATACCTCCTTTATGACCGACCAAGGGACGTACTGCTACAAGGTGATGCCCTTTGGGCTCAAGAATGCCGGCGCAACCTATCAGTGCCTGGTGAACAAGATGTTTGAGGCCCGAATTGGGAGAAACATGGAAGTGCACGTCGACGATATGCTCGTGAAAAGCAAAATCGCCCGCGACCACATTAACGACCTAGAGGAGACCTTTCAGGTCCTCCGACGACACAGGATGAAGCTCAATCCCGCCAAATGTGCCTTCGGAGTGACTTCAGGAAAGTTTCTGGGCTTCATTGTGTACCAGAGCGGCATTGAAGCCAACTTAGAGAAGATCAAGGCCATCATCGACCTGAATCCCTGGTGGACGATAAAAGATGTGCAGAAACTCACCGGGGAATAGTGGCCCTCTCGCGGTTCCTCGCCAAGTCGGTAGAGAAGTATCTGCCCTTTTTCAAAGCATTGAGGGGCACTAAATCGCTAGGGTTTAGGTGGACCGAGGAATGCGACGAAGCTTTCAAAGAGTTGAAGATGTATCTCGCCAGCCCGCCTCTCCTGAGCTCGCCGCGTGAAGCCGAGGACCTTTACTTCTACTTGGCTACGTCAGCAGCGGCGCTTAGCTTCGTGCTGGTCGGAGAGCATGAGGGAGCGCAGCGGCTAGTGTACTACGTAAGCCGAGTGCAGACGGATGTGGAGGCCCGAGAAGATGGCACTATCCCTCAGCTATTCGCCGCGGAAGCTGCGACCCTACTTCTAGTCACACCGAATCATCGTACTGACAGATCAACCCTTGAAATCAATCCAGCGGAAACCAAAAACTTCCGGGCGGTTGGTCAAGTGGGCCGTCAAGCTAGGAGAGTTTGACGTAGAGTTTTGGCCCCGGCCAGCCGTGAAAGGACAGGCTCTGGCAGATTTCATCGTTGGAGCAACAACCCCAGCTCCAAAAGAAGCCGACAACCCTGAGAATGTGGAAAGCCACGGACCTCCAGTGTGGACCCTGAACGTGGATGGGTCATCCACCCAGGCGAGCAGCGGAGCCAGAGTCGTGCTGAAGACGCCGAAGGGTACGGAGATTACATACTCTGTCACGCTAACCTTACCTGCCACCAATAACGTGGCAGAGTACGAGGCCCTCCTTGCGAGACTACGCCTAGCCAAGGAATGTTCCGTGAAGTCATTGGTCGTGCACAGTGACTCCGAGCTTGTGGTCAACCAGGTACAGGGGAACTTCGACGCGTCAAACCCACAACTCGTGAGATACTTGGCAAAAGCAAAGACTGTGATCCAGGAGTTTGACCGCTTCGCGATCAGGCACATCCCCAACTCTGACAACGAGAAGACTTATCGACTGGCTTGGGGCGCAACTACCGAATCCCTGGAGCAGTACGCCAGGGAGCCAAAGAAATTCCTAGCTGCACCCAGTATTGACATCGTGGACCAAGAAATACTACAGGTTGACACATGAGACAGTTGGATGACGCCGTACATGAGCTACCTGACCGAATGAACTCTTACCGATGATGCTAACGAGGCTAAGCAGATCAAGAAGACAGCATGCTGGTATAAGCTCCTCGATAGGAGGCTATACAGACGGGGATACTCCACTCCTTTGCTGAAATGCCTTACTCCAGAAGAGGCTAGTATGCCTTGAGCGAGGTGCACCTGGGACTATGCGGCTCGCACATCGGGGAAAAGAACCTCGCATTCAAGGTCATGCGGCAAGGATTTTATTAGCCGACCATGAAGCGAGATGCTATGGAGGTCGTCAGGAAGTACGAGAGCTGCCAGGTCCATGGCCCCATGACGCATCAGTCGCACAAGGAGCTGCACTGCCTCCAGTCCCTGTCGCCATTCACGCAGTGGGGACTCGACATCCTCAGACCTTTTCCTTTGGCTTCCGGGCAGAGAAAGTTCCTGATTGTGGGTATTGATTACTTCACCAAGTGGGTAGAAGATGTCCCTCTGGCCCGGATCACCGAGCAGAATGCAACGGAATTCCTCCGTTAGAATATCGTTTGCCGCCTTGGGATTCCTGAGGTCGTAGTGACCGACAACGGGACCTAATTCACCAGCAAGCGGTTCACAAGGTACTACGGCGACCTCTGCATCAAACTGATCCACACATCCGTGGCGTATCCTCAGGCCAATGGGCAGGTTGAAGTCACCAACCGCACGTTACTGCACGGGTTGAGGACTAAGTTGGAGGACGCAGGGGGCTCGTGGATCTAAGAGCTACCGTCCGTACTCTGGTCATATCGGACGACCCCACGGGAGTCAACAAGAGAGACACCCTTCAACCTCTACTTTGGGGCTGAGGCTGTGGTCCCTGTGGAGGTGGGAATGCCAAGCCTGCGAGTTGAATGCTTCGATCCAGCCAACAACTCACAGAGGCTCCGAGAAAGTCTGGACCTACTCTCGGAGGTTTGAAATACGGCCCAACTATGGATCGCAGCCTATCAATAGCGCATCGCGCGATACTACAACAAGCGGGTGAAGGCACGCCCTCTCAAAGTTGGAGATCTGGTCCTTCGGAGCGTAGAGGCAGCGGAAAAGACCGCGAGCAGGAAAAAGCTTTCCCCTGGGTGGGCCCGTTTCTCATCTCCGTAATCCACCGAAACGGAGAGTACAAGCTGCGCACCGAGAACGACAAACTGGTCTCCCGGACCTGAAACGTTGCCAACTTAAGGAAGCATTACCAGTAACGCCATGCCAGCCTAGGTAAGGAATGCACGCGCACCATGTTGAATGCTTGTACATGCGTTATGTTTTTTGTTAATAAAATTAGTTTTCCTGTTATTCTACATCTCAATTTGTGGGAAGTGTTGGCATGCATAGTTTTCGTAAGTCGGCAGGACTATCGTCTGTCCGTAAAGCAAACCCTTGGCCTTGCGCCAAGCGGCCCGTGAGCGGCCACTAAAAACCTCTCCCGCACGACGGGCAAGTCCGAAAGGGGACACATCTATCATTGATCTACGCCAGTCAACCCAGGCGGTCAAAATATTAGGCCAATGGGCTTTGAAAACTTCCCAATTCTCCGCCAACAAAAACCTTAGGGGGCAAGAATCGCAAGCTTGCGGCGACCTTCTCATGCAGAAGAGAACACCCTCAGTCTATGATGGTCGAGGGCTAGCACCTAAAATACGGTGACTATGATGCTTGGAGAAGGGGCCGCGCACCACCCGCGGATAGCACGTGACTGAGGCATGAACCAGAGCCCGGTTGCCGTGGCCTGAAAACCCAGCTGACCTTTGGTGCGGTTCCACGGGACTTGCGACGATATCCAGTCTGCTGGATCGAGCTTCCCATCAAACGTGCGAGATGCGGCGACATCCTCTGATGAAGGACGATCACAGTGCAAGAAGGCACCTGACTAGGGCCTTGGCGACAATAGCTTTGCAAGCTTAGCCTTCAAATACGGGGCATGATCTCACGGACCACATTGAACAAAGAGTGCGGTCTTACATGCCGCATTAGGAGACAACATATGCGAGAAAGAAGGGAACTGCTCTTTATTCATTTGCCAAAAATAAGTAAATGCAGAAGTCGGGGAACAATAAAAAAAAAGAGGTGGCAATGGAGCAACCTATACAGGGAAAGACTTCTTTGGGGGACTGGATCGACTGGCTTCCTCAAGGAAGTTCCTCAAGCGGGATGCTTCCCTGATCCTGGTGTTTCCAGGATGAAAGACTCCTTCAGGTACATCAGGAGCAGCCAGGGAAGCGATCCTACGACACAGACGAATGTCGTCCCAAAATCGAGCCTCCAACAAGTGCTCCGCCTCTGACGGGGTGATTCGGCCAATCATATCCATAGACAGGAGTGCATGGTCGTCCTCCAGAGTGACAAGTGAGGCATCCAGATGTGCCACCTTCTGCTGCAAGCGATTTACCACCTCTTACGCCCGCTCGATGTCCCCTCGAAGGGAGGTGACCTGGGCTCTTGCGTGATGAATGGTGTGCAACCCACGCTGGTAGCCCCTGTGGAGGAGGGCGACCAGTCCATCGAAAGGATCGACATCACCAGGAATCAATGGGAAGAGAAAGACATTAGAAGAATCCCTAAAATTTATGGCAGCAAGGTACCGACCAGATCGGGACTACCGTACCTGAGTGGGAGTGGCGCTCGAGGGATGTGCAAAACCACCTAATGAGGGCACTTCTCGGGGATCCTCCTGTTCGGCAGTGAGGGCCAGACTAGCCGAAAGTGTGGTAGACATAGGTGTGCTTGGGGGCTCTGCCCCCGAAGACATCCCGACTGCCGCCGCTCCAGCTCCTCGCGAACTGGCGACCAATACGACTCCGGCCCCCGATGCTACAGGGATGTCCTCGAGGATCCTGCCCTCCGAAATGGGCTCCATGAAAATAACAGTAGGTTCCAAGGATCCCCCTAACTCTGACGTTGGCAAGGGCGTTGGCGCACGTGATCCCTCAGGGTCATCGAGGTCCAAGACGCCACCCGCCATTCCCGGAGCTACATCCATGAACACATCGGCAATGGAATGCGCGGAAGGACCCTCGGTGGGTTAAGGCTCCGCCGCGTCGACTTTGAGCACAGCTAGCTTCGCTGCCAGGGTTGGCGGTGGTCCGGCGGCCTCCCCGTAGTGTCCCGTGCTCGCAGCCACCTCCAGGACTGGATCCTGAATCTCAACAGCAAGACTAACGGCTTACCTCTGGGACCTCCGTGTCAAAGTGCCTCCGGCTTCTCTCAACCTCTTCAGGGGAGCCTTGACCTCCTCGCCTTTTGAGGATGACTCCAGCAGTGAGCAACTTTCCTCCTCATCACCTCCGGACAACCGGGGAGCAACGACTCCGCCAGGCTCTTTCTTGCGATGACCGGCAACGCTCTAGCCCGTCGAAGGCCCCCACTTGGCGGCCTCAAACGTGATGGACGTCAAGAAGTAACCCTAGACAGAGAACTTCATCGTCTGGGACTGGATGACCGTCCTCCGCTGACAGATTTTCAAGGAAGAACCCCGAAATTTGGCCCCACACACGCAAAAGCTCAGAATCAGGGGGCTCTTGCAAGAAAAAGTATCGGTCTGTCCAATTCTTAACCGAATCCGGATTGGTACCTCAAAAATGGAAGCCAGTCTTTGACGACATGGACACCCAATCCTCAGACTCTGTGAAGTAAAAAATCAGTCTTGCTGCCTTGGCGTCGAAGGAACCACCATGAAAGAGAGCGAAGATGCACAGAGATATCAGGTAACGCAGAGCGTTGCGGCGAAGTCTTGCCACCGGAATCCCCAACGCCTCCACCAGCACGTACAGCGTGCACGGCATGGGATAACGAAGCCCCCTCTCAGGTGGTGCTCATAGACCGTGACGTAGCCCCCTGGGGGGCACTGGATCTATTTGTGGAACCGGAAGCACGATAGAACCAATCGCTGGGGATGTCGTAATCTACAACAAGGGCAGCGATGGCGCTGGGCATCAATGCAGACTTTGTGTTATGGACTCCTTGATGACTCGCCCTGGGAGCCTGAGAAGAAGAAGAACTCTCTCTCTTCTTTGCCATACCTCTCCCGCAATACAGGTTAAGAACAGAAAAATCTCAGCACGGTAAAAACCATCCCGATTAGTTTAAATAGGAAACGAGAGGCCAGTAGGCGGGAAACCCAAACGACGCTCACCATGAGTGGCTCGGACACGTGCCTGCCCCGTGAAACATCGTGGGACCCAAAGTCGCCCGTAATCATGGCCATACGGCAGTCTGAAGAGCGGGGTCACCTCAGTCGCCTGACAAAAATCCACGCTGACACCGCCGCATTAAATGCGGGCTTACAATAACAAAGCTCACCAAAGGGACGCACGGAAATAAAAATAAAAACTCAGAAACACAAGCTACGGGAAACAAAGCTGCGCAGCAAGACGATGGATTTTATTGCAATGATTGTAAAAAAAATGATTACAGTGGCTTGTCACAGTGACTATCAACTAACGCCCCGCAGAGGAACTCGGGGCCTGGTAATCAACCAGCTGCGTGCGTGTTTGGGCGCTGGAGTTGCGAGAGTCCAGGACACCAACGCAGAAGTTTGGGTCCTCGGCGAGGCTAGCCTCTGGCTGAGACGGATTCCGTCTTAGTAATTTCTCTCTAGAGCAAGACCAACTTCCTCCGGCAGGAACCTCGACCTCAGCTCCATCCCCATCCGCGCGACCTCTGCTCCAAGCTGTCGCAACAGCTACTCGTTCTCTTCTTCAAGAGCCCGAATGCGGGCCTGAGCCCCCACATTGGCACTGATGAGTCGGGAATCCCTCGCTTCCGATTCAGCCCACGCTTCCTCGAAATACGCCGCTCGGGCCCTCAACTGCACCATCTCGGCCGCTGTGACTTGCACTCGTGCCTCGATGCTCTCGACCCTCCTCGTGATCTGTTGGAGCGAGAGGTCCCCCCTCCCTGGAGCACGCTCTAGGGAAGAGGCAAACCACTCTACCCCCTCAAAGCTCGGAGGCACCCGCGGGAATCGAGTAGGACCTGCGATAGTGGCTTCAGAGGGACCTCCGCCTAGTGTGCCGCCGCTCAAAGCCCTGGGAACGTGGGACCCAGACTCTGAATCGCCGGAAGAACATTCCGATTCATGTGACGATGATGACTTCTCCATCTAAGTTGTGATGAGAGCAGACACAGGAAGAACGGACAGCTGTAGAGTGCGTGAACACAGGAAAGTGCAAAGTCATGGGGAGGATTTGCGCATTTAAGTAGACGCGATCTTCTCCTGAAATGGCTGTGCTATGAAGACAAAAGGCGCCAGCGCACAGCCAACGGGCGCCCTCCACGTGGAGAATCCCTGAGGCCTCACGCGTTTCTAAGGCAGGTTATTCTGGCGCAGCGCCTCCTAACCTCACGAGCATTTAATGCGCCAGACAAGCCAAGGGGTGTGACCGCCAATAGTGGCCTTCCCGCCCCCATTGAATAGGGTGCAACCCGCTGAGAGAAGACAGTCGTTGAAAAGAAGCATGCACAGCAATAGGGGAAAATGAAGGAAAAATGGCTATTTCTTTTATTAATCGATGCTTTCTTACAAAGTACACAATTTGCGCCGACAAGAGTACAAGAAAGACGACAGTACGGGGCCCAAGGGCTGTGGTGACTGCCCCAGACAAGCTCGGGGAACGTGATCTACAGGAGATAACCACGGCTGGAGCGGCGGGTGGCCCAGCAAGCGAGCGGAGGCAGCCACGCGAGGCCCCCCCGAAGTGGAAGCGAAAGCAGCACGATCCATCGGGGCCAGGCCCGCACTAGTACCGAAGCCACCGGTGGAATTAGAAGGAATAATCCCAACAATTCCCTAACCGGGGCTTCAGCCTCTGCCCCCT
>JAOVVI020002212.1:0-21720 GCA_028571085.2 Nepenthes alata
TTTGGCCTACTTAGAGCACCTGTTTGGTCATGGTGAAACTCGTACTTGACGGCCCACTAGGGCAATCTGGTCGAACGGGTCCAACAGGCCCCGCATTCGTTCCGGCGCATTCCGAGAGATCTCCAAATATTACTATGGTCCATGATCACCTCTAAGCCGTCCTCCACGGGCGAATCTCTAAGCCGCCCTCTGCGGGCGCACCCCCAAGAGGGATTCCCTCTAAGCCGCCCTCCACGTGCGCATCCATGGAGCTGATGCCTCCAAACACATCCCTCTCACACTCCCCTCATCCTTGCATCTCTGCATGTATTCCTCCGTCTGTTGCGGAAGGTATTTGACGTGAGCGTCGGAGTGTCGGCCGGGGACAGCCCCTCGTCGGCCTCTGACCTCTTGTTTGTTGATTGTGTTGTGCAGGTCCCAGGTTAATAGAGACGGAGGTCGGACCCTTTTCCGAACGCTTCAGAGTGACACGGAATCCGGAGGCTCCCTAATCCGTATAGCAACCGTGGACCCGGGACGCAACAATTTCTATTCGTGACTAATTTAATTTTAAAAATTTTCATATATTACTAAAATGTTTTTTAGGAGGACAGCCAGAATTAATATAGTAGTAGTGGTTTTTTGGGTATGTTGTGGTTCTAGTAAAATTACTATTAGTATGTTTACGTGGTATAGTTGGTATGGAAATATCAAAATAATTTTCTCATATCCCTTCACCATCTAAATTAGAAAAATTATGTGTTATAATTTATAAGTAAGTTTTGAAATGATAATATAATTTGTAATTAAGTTATAAATTGATAATATTAATATATAAATTATAAATAAAAATTAATAAAAAAATATCAGCAAATATTGCACTATCAGTTGCTATACAAGAGTGAGAGAGCAGTGAGAGAGTAAAATGAGATATGTTGGTGGAAGAAGAGGGGGGAGGGGTATTTGTATAGTTTATTTATTTAATTATTTTTTTTAAAAAAGGGGGAGGGCAATGGTTACATAACTGTTCAATATTTATATAAAAAAAAAAAGGCATAACCCGATTCGTGCAATGAGCCAGTTAACTCGCGGCTTGGCATGGACCAAATTGTTTGGTCATGACATGCCACAAGTGGCATGGCTCAATTAACACCCTGCGAATAAACTCGGATTTGTAGATGGTCGCATTTGGCAACCATCATGTTCTTTTGAGCATCCATATGAATCATGGAAGAGATGTAATGTTATTGCCTCTTCTTGGATACCAAACTCCATTTTGAAGGATCTTGCTCAAAGTATCATCTACATGGAATGAGCATGTGAAATGCAGAATGATCTCAAGGAAATATTGAGCTAAGGAAATGGACCCAGAATCTATTAACTCCAGAAAGCCATCTCGTATGTCTCTCAAAACAATGGCTTGGTGAGTGCTTATTACACTAAACTCCAAAGCCTTTGGGAATGGCTTGTGAATTATAGACAGCTCCTTAGATGCGCTTGTGGTTCTTCAAAGATTGCTGCTCAATGTTTGTCTCAAGATTGTCGTTTACAATTCCTAATGGTACTAGATGATACATATTCTCATGTTAGAGGGCAAATCCTATAAATGGATCCTATGCTATCATTGAACAAAGTTTTCTCTTTAGTGTTGCAGGAAGAAAGGCAGAGAAATTGTATCTGTCTCTCAACAGAACTTTGAAGAAATGGCCCTAGCAAACAAGGTATATTACAACAATTCCCATATCTCAGCACAAGGCTCTGGGAATAATACTGCTCCATAGCAAAATTATAGTCAGCTCAACAAGAAGGATTGACCGATTTGTAGCTATTGTGGTGTCATAGGCCCCATCAAGGACAAATGCTATAAACTCCATGGCTATCCACTAGGTTTCAAGGAAAGCCTGTCAACATGGCTGCAAATCATACCTCCCCCTTGATACATGCTGATTCCAACGATAATGGTGTCAAACTTTCATTTTCTCTAAAGCAATGCCGCAACTTCTTACCCTTCTCAAGCCTTAAGTAGAAAGTAAATTGGGAAGCAATGCTGTCCAAGGGAATACATCGGCTTCTTTGAGCCATGCTCATGTTGTTGAAACATCTGTAAACCCACTGTCTGATCAACCTGCACCTTTTACATTCTCAGGAATTTCTATATGCCTCTCTAATGTTTTTAATCAGCAATAATAACCCTCTATTCCATAAATCATTGACTCATGAGCTATTGATCACATGGTGTGTTCAACCTCCGATTTCACTACCTTGATAATTGCTGCCAATACATTTGTTAAGCTGCCAAATGAACTCTTAGCCCCAGTTACACACATTGGCAGTGCTCAATTGTCTAATGGTCTTACACTAACTTACCGCCCATACAAATGTGCTTGATTTTTCTGTCCCATTTATATTTCATAGAGGACCTACACACATGGAGGATGATTGGATTGGGGAAGCTTAAAGATGGCCTTTACTATGTAAAGAAGCATAATAGCCAGACCGCAGCTGATAATCAACACAGCTCTTCTTCAAATATGTCTTTTTCTGCTGTTAATAACTCAAGCCTGTTTCAAGAAAATATAGACCTTTAGCATTGTCGATTAGGGCATCTATCTATTACACAAAATTGTACCAAACATAGTTTTACAAGTAAAAATTGTTCTGTTTGCCCTTTGGCAAAACAACGTTGCCTATCCTTCCATTCCAGTCTAGTGATAAAATTTCTAATGGCATATTTCAACTAGTACATTGTGACATTTGGAGCCCCTTCTTTATCCCTTCCAGAGATGGGTATTGATAATTTCTCACTATAGTGGATTACTTTAGCAAATTACTTGGGTGTATTTGATGCACTCAAAATTACTAACCAGTTCATTTGTCCAACATGCATCACAGTTGAAAATTGGTTTAACATCAAAATCAAATGTCTTAGATCGGATAGTAGCTCAGAATTGATCTCATAGAGTTCTTTGACTTATCCATCAACTCATTTGTATGGACACTCCACGATAAAATAAAGTTGTCGAATGCAAACAGCAACATATTCTCAATGTTTCTAGAGCATTGAGATTCCAAGCCAAGCATCCTATTGAATTCTAGATAGATTGCATCTTGACAACCACATATTTCATCAACAGAATTCCTATTCCAAATTATCGCTATAGATCACCCCATATAATAATTCATTCCAAACGACCCTAATCCTCACATCTAAAGGTCTTTGGGTGCCTCTATTATGCGTCCATTCTCGAAAGGAATATTAAAAAAATTGATCCTACGGCAAAACAGTGTATATTCCTCGGATATCCTTATAAAGTTAAGGCATACAAGGTGTATGATTTACAAACTCAAACAACCTTCCTGTTAAGAGGTGATGTTTTCTACAAAAACATATTTCCTTTTAGTTCTGCCCCCTCATCAGTACCTACACATTCATATGATGCCCCGTCCTATTCTCCACCGGATATCTTTTTTCCTCCACCACTCCTACAAAATAATCACACGTCCACCAAGGTATCCCCATCATCCGATGCACCTGTTACCTCCTCTTCATCAGTTACTCAAAGTCCTATATTAAGTCATCAAGAGTTAGAAAGCCTCTTTCATATTTTGTTAAATTTCATTGCAATTTGGCTCAATGAACATCCCCATTTCAATTTGACATGGATACAAGGTCTTCATGATCAGGTAAACTCCATGATCTCTCAATTTTTTTTGCTTATGATAAGTATTCTCATTCATCCTAAGCATACTTGCTTTCCCTTTCTTCACAATCTGAGCCTAAATCCTTCAAAGAATATGTGAAGCATCTGGAGGGGGGTGATACCAGCAAAACAGAACTCCAGGCCCTTATTAGCTGTAACAATTGGACAGTTACTACTCTTCCCAAAGGAAATACATCAATAGGTTGCAAATGGGTTTTGAAATGAAAACTAAAATTGGATGGTACTATTGAACAATTCAAGGCTTGACTACCAATAAAAGGCAACACTCTTGATTATTAAGATACTTTTTTCCATGTTGCAAAACTTGTTACTATCAAGACCTTACTTGCTACTGCATCCATCAAATAGTGGCATCTACAACCATTGGATGTCAATAATGTTTTTTTGCATGGTGATTTAATGATGTGGTTTATATGCATTTATCCCCAGGTTATCATCCCTCTAGTCATGGCCTAGTAGAAGAATCCCTTGTTTGCAAATTGAATAAATCAATTTATGGGTTAAAACAAGCTTTGAGGCAATGGTTCCATGAGCTGTCCTCTTTCATCCTTACACAAGGATTTAAGCAATCCATGGCCAATTACTCCCTATTCATTAGAATAAGAGACAAATTCTACATGGTTTTGTTGATCTATGTAGATGGCATCATTCTAGCAGGTAATGATACCTTGTTCATCACTCAATCTAAGCATACATTTGATAGTAAGTTTAAACTCAAAGATCTGGGGGCATTCAAATACTTTCTCGGTCTTGAAATTTCTTGATCTTCCCCTGGAATAACTCATTGTCATAGAAAGTATGTATTAGAAATACTAGAAGCTGCTGATTATCTTACTGTCGTCAAGCCAAATCACTAGTGGTGCAAAATTTAGAACTTAGTAAGTTTGAAGGGGAACCTCTTTCTAATTCTTCTACATATCGACAGTTAATTGGAAGGCTGCTCTACTTAACGATCTTGAGACCTAACTTATCATTTGCAGCCAATCTCCTCAATCAGTTCCTCAACAGTCCCAAGCAGGGCCATCTTGATGCTGCCCATCGTATTCTTCGATATGTTAAAGCTACCAATAGACAAGGGTCTTTCTTTCCATCCTCGTCATGGATTCATCTCAAAGATTGTTTTATGACTCTGATTGGGCAGTGCACCCAGATACGTGTCGATCCTCCACTTGTTTCACTGTTTATCTTGGGAATTCTCGTAAATCTTAGAAATCAAAGAAGTAGCACACTGTTTATAGGTCTTCTGCTGAAGCAGAATATTGCACAATGGCTACAGTCTATTGTGAACTTACATGACTAAAGTTGCTTTTACTTGATTTGGGTGCTGCTCATCCACAACCTGCTCTTCTATTGTGTGACAACAAAGTAGCTTTACATATTGCTGCCAACCCAGTCTTTCACGAGCAAACCAAGCACATCAAGATTGGTTGCCACATTTTTAGTTGGGATTTATTCAAACACTTCATGTTCCTAGTGTGCATCAACTAGCCAATGTTATGGCTAAGGCCTTACCTGCGGACAGATTTATCTCTCAATGGCAAAAATGGTGTACACAATTTGCAGTTATCATCTCGAAATACATTAGTGAAATGACCTTAACGAATAGTTAAAGTACACAAGATCTGTTGTCCATGGTCTTAACGAACAGTGAAGATGATAATGATGGTGATTTTGTATGGTGGGAATGAAATGACAAAGAGAGAGGGGTTGCATCGTGTGGATTATATATTTAAAAGAAATACATTATTGTAAATTTTGTAAAAGGCTAGGGATATTTAGGAAAATTAATAAAAAATTATTATTTTTTGAAAAAAAAAGTGAGAGCTTGAGTGCCTGGTTGCCTTGTTTCAGGTTCTCACGTTGCCATTTTGCCTTGTCCGTACATGGGCTAGGTCCCTGTTCCTCACCTTGTGTTGCCCGAGCACCTAGGCAAGCATCCATAATGCCTTTGACAACATTGGGTACGTGGACACATCATGTGGTTGAAATTCATCTTATTCTACACCCTATGGAAATACAAATTCATGGATGTACTTTGGTACTTGCATATGGTTAATGCATTTTATTCTTACCTTGGAACTGGTGCCTTTGATTTTGTTGGTGAGAACCTTGGAGAAACAAAGGTCTTGCGGAGAAAAAAACATGTTGCCAGATATGGCAAGAGTTTTTTTTAATTAATTGTCGTATTGTTGGATCCAGTCTCTGTGATTATTACCCCTCAAACTCATGCTTTGCCAGACTATTGTTTGACATTTTTTCTAATGGACATGTTATTGAACTTTATTGCGAACTTTTCTTGTTTCTAAACTAGATTAAGATATTGACAAATAAATTTCTGCATGTTTATTGAATACCTTGAACCTTCTGAACATCGAATTGGAAGGTATTCCCTGGAGTTGTCCTTCCTGTGGCCGGTGCTGGGATCATGGCCTACTTCATATTGCTAAACTAGGGGTCTTAAAGGTGTTCAGCACCCTGTCATGCAGGATGAGAAAGGAAAAGGGAGAATTACGGAGGAGAGAGGTGGAATCAGATAAAGGGAGAAAAACAGCAGAGAAATCAGATTGCAAGAAGACCAGACTAGAGGGAAGTATTGAAATATCTCAATGACCAATCAATTATCAATAACGTAATAAACATAGAGATTATGGGTTCTTCTATATGATCCTAATTCATCTAATTGGGCAATAATTTATAGCTTCCTAAGCAATAATGAAGCGAAAGTAAACTCCTAAACTCGATATAATAAAGATAATGTCTTAATATCACTAAATATCCCGTAAAACTACTAATAATGTGTAAATATAATATTCTTCTGGAGAACAAGAAAATATTAAATTATATCTAATTCCTAAGTTTAGCTTCCATTCTCATCTCTTGTGAACTTTCTAGATGTAAATTTCATTGATTGTCTTTGCCATGTATGGACTTGCAATCTTTTAGTTCCAAATTTGACCTTTGGTAGGAGTGGCAAAAGGAATTTGTTATTTGTTTCTTCAAATTTTTAATCCCCTTTAACTTTCCCAAATCCCAAATAGACTCTTAGAAATTGTTGTAAATAAGTGTGTCTTCTTTTTTATTTGCATGAGAATGTCTATTGTCTAAACATTTTTTGGGAGTTGTGGAATTCAGTTGCCCCATTTTTGACTCAAAGAGGGTAGCTTAAAGAATCTAGTGTAATGTCAATTATGTATGTGTTATTTAACCCAAATTCGGAGCCTAGCAATAGGGCTATGAGATCTAGTATTGGCACTACATGGAATGAATTTCTTAACCGGAGGCACAGAAAGGCTTGAGAGGTTTTCGTGCTAGAGGAGGAGTTCATTGGTTAAGTAATTTGAGGAATGCCCCTTAGTATCCTATGAATTATGAAGACTTCTTTACCGATCAAAGAAATAATTGTAGTTTCAACATATGCATAATCGTTTGCATGGCCTCATTCTACAAAAGTAATCAGTTCTGAATGACTAGTTGAATTATACTAATGTTTTCCCCTTCGAACAAAGAACAGGAAGTTTGCCTTTCCTATTTGTCCTTCCCAACTGTACTAAACTTGAAGCTTTTCTTTTTTAGCCCATTAAATCTGAGGAATGAAGCTATACTGCATATGCTAATATTGGCTGCCATGTCTGCAGGTGATACTTTCACTCGATGCAGATCCTCCGGTTGTGAGAATAATGGATTATGAGTATGCTATCAATTTGTCTCTTGGATCTCATTTATTTTATTCAGCAATAATGGACACCTTCCATCCTTGTTGTAAAATTAATTGCCAAAGAAGGGTCCTATCAATAGGGGATTTTTGTTGAAAGTACGATGCCTCATTTGTTTCTAATGGATGGGCCCTCAAAAAAACACAAAATTGCAGCGGATCAATTTCTATGGTGGAAAGTGAATTTTTGGTGGAAGGAATTCACATGGGCTCCCACTTTTATTTGTTTGAGAGGATAATGGAATGCATCATACTTTAAACAATTTTAAAGTAATTCAAAATAACTTTTAGACTCACCTAAATTAATTGGGAACATGAATCATTTTAGAATTCTCTAATTCACTTATCTCACTTAATACATGTATCCATCTTAAAACATACTAAATGAAACACATCCAATACATGCATCCATTTACATGAAACCATCTTAATATACCCAATTCCAAGATAACTTGTCATGTTGGTTTAATTACCCAGCATTCCCCCTTTAAACACCATTTCTGAGAGTCATCATTCCAAGATGAACTTCAATCTTCCAAATGTATAATTCTTTAAACTCTCAGAAAAAATATTTGCAACTTGATTGTAAGATTTGCAATATACAAACTCCATATCTCTCTTTCACATGCCTTCTAATAAGATGATAAAGCGCATCAATGGGCTTGCTTCTTTCATGAAGTACCCGATTCTTGACAAGTGCAATTGTTGATTTGTTATGAACATGAATCTCCATGTCACCTACCTATCAAAATTCCAAATACTTAGACAAACACCCCAACTAAATTGCATGGCACTTTGTCACAACATATCCCATCTCACAAGTTAACAAGGTGACAATGGGTTACTTCTACGAGGACCAAGTAAAACCTTCATTGTTCCACAAAGAAAACAAATCCATAGTGCTATCCATGTCTCTATCCTTATCACTATCAAATAGCCAAGAAGCTTAAAGTTAAGTAAAGAATAGAACATTACTATCATAGAATGTACCTTAAATAGAAATTAAAATCCTCATGGCAGCAAGAAGATGTGAAAGATTTGGTGCTTCCATGTATCTACTAAAAATTCCTTGTCCATTTGCACCACCTCTATGCCAAGGAAATGACCAATCAAGCCTATGTCTGTCATCTCAAATGTTTTTGCACCATGCTTCTCTTGCAATCATTGATAAAAGTTGAATTATTGCCCATGAAGATTAAATCATCCACATAGAGGCATACAATCAACTCATCTTCATTAGCACTCACCTCTGTGCATACAATCAACTGATCTTCACAGCCATGGACACAAAAATATTTGTCAATCCATGCATTCTAGAGTATGGGTGGTTATTTAAATCTATGAAGAGCCTTCCTCAACTGGTTCACTTTATTTTCATGCCCTTCCTTAATATAGCCGATGGGTTGTTTTGCATAGATCTCTCTTCATGGGCCCCGTTCAAGAATGCCGATTTTATATCTAGTTGGTAAATCTTCCACTTGTGTTGAGCTACTGAAGAAATAATCAATCCATAGCAATAGGAGCAAATACTTCATCATATTAATGCCATATTGTTGTTTGTAGCCCAAGATCCACCACCTTTGCCTTGTACCATTGGATTTCACCCTTCACATCTTTCTTTGTTTTGTACTCCCACTTGGAACCAATTGCCTACTTGCCTTGTGGTAGTCTAGTTAAAGACTAAGTGTTGTTTTTCTCAATTGCATTTAATTCTTCATTCATGGATTTCCTCTTCTTCTCTTGGTTGACCTCCTTAAAGCAAGTAGTGTAACATCCCAATGTTTCATTTTCCAGTTTATGACATGTTTTTGGTGCATGATTTATTAATCATATTTATTTGTGCCATTTGGTTTGATTTATTTTTGTGGATTGAAATTATTATTGTGGGATTATATTAGATTGGAATTAATGGATTAATTTGTCATGTGAATCATATGCACATGGGCCTGATATCTTGATCAAATTAAGAATAGTTTTAGTGGTAAAATAATTGGGAGAACTTATATAAATGTGTGGCTGAAATTGTGGTTAATCAATAGATAAATATTTGGTATGTTTAAGGAAAGTATAAGGAGAATATTGTGCATATAGTGGCCGAACTTGGCTATTAAAAGTGAGGAATTTTGTGTAAATTATATTAAGAATTATGGAAATGACTACAGATGATATATTAGTATATTACTTGTGGTCGGTTTACGGTGGGTTTTAGGAATAATTTTGAACCGAATAATTTGTGATATTAAGATATATATGAGGAGGTAATTGCTTGATTTGCACACCATTAGAGTTAATTGACGTAAATTATAGGGCCAATATATTGAAAATATATTTGAAGAATATTTGAGAGGAAAACAAGATGGAAAGAAAATAAATGGGAGGCTGTCCAAAAGGGATATACAGGATTATATTCAAGAGAGAAAGAGGACTTCATATTATTAATCTGTAATCTTCTTATGTATTCCTTGAGGAATCTATTTATACATGTTTGCATTATATGGTTTTGCAAGTTAGATTCACATATGATATGATTTATTATTTTTCTGTAACACATTTGAGGTGACGTTTGAATGACATTCAAACGTTGTGCTTCAAAAAAGCAACATTAGAGTAGCGTTTTATTACTAGACGAATGTTGTACCCGGATAGTTAATGTTAGTTCATTTTGCATGTGAGATTTGAATGTAAAGCCTTTGGCTTTACGTTATTATTTGGTCATATATGATGAGATTATGGATTAACATGTGGTTAAATCACTTAAAAATAGCTTTTGTTTTGCAACATTTGAGGCTGCGTTTAAAGACCATTCAAACATTATTTTTTGGAATAGTGACATTCAAGTTTGCGTTTGAATGTCAAAGCAACAATTTAGTAACAATGTTGTGACATTAGTTTCCTAGCCTAAGACCGTTTATCTTACAGTTATGATGATTTTTAGAGGGTTTTGGTAATCCTTTACTGGATGTGGTCGAGTGGGGTACTAGATACTCATGTGATGGGTTCCACTATCGTTCCTCATTTTCGTTCGTTAATTATGGACTCCTTTGATTTGATATTATTGTTGATGCTATTTCTCATGTTGTCCTATTTATCTTTGTAATTATTGATATTCTCTTAGAGAATGTGGTGGAGTTTCATATATACAGGTTTATGGGTATTGGAACTTTTTTATGGTCTTATGTAGTTCAATATCTTGTTCTTGTTCCATGGATAAGCAAAGGGATGTATGAGAAACGACTAAGGTATATGAATGTATGGGTTCAATGAAACCTATTGTAGTCCACATTCATCTAATACCAATTCGATTCTTAAGGTTGTAAGGCCTTTGTTTGTTTCAATTGAGGATGCTTATTTTCCATGTGGGACCATTGTGTGTGATATTGTAGGATATCAAGTGAGAGGTTTGCGTTGTCGCATGCCAGACGATGAGTGCTAGGGGATCTATTTTGTATTGTTTAGGGTGGTAGAGAGGAATCCCAATTGAGGATATCACGGATATCGAGGGTGAAGGCATGTCAGACTGTGGACATTGGAGATCATTTGGTATTACTTTAGGAGTGGTAGAAGGGAGGCGCGTGTGACTTACCTAGCTAATGGAGGTGAAAGTACGTTAGTCTTTGGATTACAATAATGGAAATAATATTCAAGGAGATTTGTTGGCACCTTGTTTTGTTTTGTGCAAACCCTGATTTACTTGGGTTTTCCAAGGAAATCCAAAGAGGTTCATTGATTTCTTTTGGAATATATTGAGACCTAGTTTGTGTTGGGATTCTAATGAATCCAATTTATTGGTATCTTGTGATGATTTGTCAAGATCATGATGATGCTAAGTTTTGAGATATCTAGGAACTATTGTTTTGTATCATATATTGTGTATTGTCATATTGTGCTTTTGAACATTTTTGTGACAGATGAGTTCCTTAGATTAATCGCTAACTTTTGCTATTATTGACTTTGGTCATAGATTATTTGCTGGGAATTTGGTTTATTCTTTGTGTTCTTTCCCCTTTCAGAGTTGATTACAGGTTGTCGTGGAAACCTATTTTGGAGCGATGGTGACTAGCTTGGTGCGTGGACACAAAGGTCTCATAGAGGATGGCTTAGCATTTGCTTTAGTTTATGCCATCTGTTTAGTCATTGGACTATTTGATTTATCATTATATTATGGTGGTTGACTACAAATATTTTAGTTTTGGGGTTGTATTTCCCCATTATTTCATTGTCTTGGATTTTAGAGTTTTATGAGTGGTTGATTTTGTTATGGATTTTGTGATATTGTTTTAGCGAGATGTTTCTGCATCTCGATAGGGAGGTAGTGGACCTGCCCTAGGTCGTGACAAATAGGCTCATAAGTTGCCAAGAAACAATGAAAATTCAGATCTGTCTTCTTGGTTCTCAACGTCTCCACAAATCTCCATCAAGTTTCCTGTCTTCAATGGCCTTTCACTTGAACTCGTTTCTGAAGATGGAGAATAATCATTAGTTTGTGGCCTATTATGAACTTCTCTAATCATTTCCTCCTCTTCTTCTAAATGCCATTCCGCAACACTTTTCCATCTTTCTTCCAATCCCACATTTCATCTTCTTCAAACACCACATCTCTACTGTACAGCTTAGTTGAACCACCTTACCCAAGAAAATGCATGCTTCACCCATGTCATCTAGCTTTGTTCTCCTTTCTTCCTGAATTTCGTCATATTGCAAAGCATCAAAAAACTCGAGTGTGATACATCTTGCTTGTGTGAACACCAAGCCTTTTCTGGTGTGTTGAAGTATACACTATTTGTGGGACATCTATTGTGTAAATACACCAGATATGCAACCATTTTTGCCCAAATTCTGGCAATTTTCCTCATTCATCATGCTTCTCACCATGTCAAGAATGGTTATGGAGTCAGTTGATGCACGATTCCATGTTCTTTGCAAAAAACTTCAAAGAAATCGGATGTGTACTCATTACCTTTATTGAACCATTGGATCTTCAATTGTTAATCAATTTGGTTCTCAACAAGCGCCTTGAATTCCTGGAAAGCCTCAACCTTCTGGATTTGTTCTTCAAAAAATAAACCAAAGTTGTAAGGCTAAAATCATAGATACAAGTAAGAAAATATCGGTATGCACGAGCTCCAAAGGAAGTTGAGCTCTCCACCTCAAGGTTTTCAAAGATCTCACTCTTTGATGCTTGCGAAGAATTACCCCTCACAAACCTGATGAGGATGATCAATAGAAGGCAATCTCTTCACCATGTTCTTCGTTGCTAAGATCTTTAATCTGCTGAAGTTGCAGTGTCTATAATCTCAAATGCCATAGCCAAGAATTATCACGAATAATAGGACTAAAGCATCAAGATGCATCATGTTGAATATGCAAATAAAACATCCTTCCTCTTGTCGTTTTGAGATGAGTAACCAAGTTTCAATATCTATCCCAAAGTGTAAGTGCCTATTTGTTCAACTAAATGCTATAATTTTTCACCAAAAGTTGGCCTACACTTGAAAGGTTCCTTGCTAAATTTGGCACATGATATAACACTAGATAAAATCATGGCTACCTTTTTGAGTATGATGAGAGTTTTCCCAACACCATTTACCTCGTGTGTTGTCTTCAAAAGTTATATATCCCTTCATACTTTCATCCAAATCAACGGACAAATCTTTTTGCCCCATAATTGGTTGGGTGCACCGGTATCAACAAACCATGTGTATCCATCATTTTCTGCAATTTCATTATGGGCAAATAACAAAGTAGATGGCACACATTGATTTCTTTCTCTGCCAAACTTGCTTCTTGAATGACTTCATTTCCTTGCCCTGGCCAACACTTCTCATTGAAGTTCTGTACTTGCCTCTATTAAAACGTTGCATGTTTCTTTTATCAAACCTTTGTTGGAAAGACTGATTAAAAAATTCACCTTTCGATCTTCCTCTTGGAGCGTATGAAGTTTGGCCTTTTCCTCTGCCTATGCCACCACTTCCTCTAAAGCCTAAACCTATTCTGTAGCCTGGATACCTCCTCTTCCTTGGCCTCCATAGCTTTTACCATGACCTCTATAGCCTTTTCCTCCATAGTCATTACTTCTACCACAACCCTTTTGAATGCTTGCAACACTGAATCTTCCTTGACATCTTCTAATCAAGTTAGGATTGGAGAACTTGCTTCAATGAACTTGCAGACTTTTTGTTAGGCTGTTTATAAGTGATTGGCAAATTTTGTAACAAAGTGTTGTATTATGAGTCTTCCTTCTAGATCTTAAGGGTATATCAGGTCTTGCTTGAGTAGTATAGTGGCCTGAGGTTCCCCTCAAAGTTGGCTCAAGTATTGAAAATCTCCCCGAGAATTTCACTTGAAGTTGGTTCAAACAATGAAAATCTGCTAGGGAATTTCACTTGAATTGGCTCGAGCAAACAATGGTTTTTCCCACTATACATGATTTTGTAACTATTTTGACTGACTGATTTCATACATTATGGCCCACAACTTCTCCAAATCGAGAGGAGAAAATGCTATTCATTGCTTATCTTCCTATAGAGCCTTTGAGAGGAAAACCATCAAACACAGAGATTTCCTCAGGACTATGATGGCTTGGGCTTAAAGATTTGAAATCTTTTAACCCGCAACTTGTGACGCATTAATCCTCTCACCTATAAGCTTAAACTCTGGTTTTAAACCCGTAAATTTTTAGAGTTTGTTTGTGGTTTAGATGTTAAAGTTCTAGTGGCATTAGCTGAGTTCGTCTGGAAGGCTTTCGAAGTTGTTGCTTTGTTGCTAGTTGAACAAATCCAAGAGTCCTTTGATAGGGATCATGCGTTAGGAGTAAGTCAAGTAAGATTTAAAATATTTGCTTGCTTGGGCTGTAAGTTGGCTGTTTTACTGGATTTGTCTTTTACTAGCTTGAGAGTTCTGAGAATGTTTCTCTTGAATTAGTTGGTTTTGTGTTTTTAATTTTTTTTTTATCTTTTTCGCAAACTTTTATTTATTTTGTTGAACATGTGAATTTGTTGTGGCATGGTTAGTTCATCTAGGATTGCAACCCCTATTTACCCTCTTCTAAAAGTTTGTGGGTCATAACACCAGCTTCTCACTTCCTTCTCAGTCTTTGTTCATGCACTTTTAGTAAGCCCACCAACTCATCTCTCTTTGTAGTACTTAAGTCTTTAGTCTTCTTGATGAGCATCACTGCATAATTAAATTTGGAAGGCAAAAAAATGCAAAACTTTCTGCTTTATCTGTTCGTCACTTTTGTTTATAACCACTTCTGTTCATTTCATTCAAGATGACCAATACTTTTATGAAGTAGTTGGATATGGATTCCTTGTCGTTCGTGCTCATCTCATCAATTTCTGTTTTCAATTTGTGTAGTCTTGTCTTCACCACTTTGCCGTACACCTATCTGAAGCTTTGAGAATCCCCCATACCTCTTGGAAGTTTTGGCATTAGAATCTTCTCAAAATTCATTTCACTATTGCCTGTTAAATAGAAAACAAGGCTCTTCTATCCTTTTTTGTAAGACTCTGGAGTCTTTAAGCTGCTTCCTTTGATTTGGGCTGATTGACCCTTCATCTTCCATGCTCTGTTCCACATTTCTTTTACTACCACATCCCACTAATCTTAGGACTCCAGCAATTCCTTAAATTGGATGCTCCAAGAGTCACAATTTCTCTTAGAAAGCTAGAGGATTTGAAATGGAAACATTCCACTCTCCACCTTCAACATTTTAATCAAAATTGGCTTCACTCGATGGAGGTGCTCCTGCAAGAAAATGCTAGCGATTTCGATTGCTCTGATCTTATTGCTGGAGAGGCTCTCAAATAAGCACAAAAACCTGTGGATCACTTTTATGTTGGTATTAAAAATTTTGGTGGAATGAATTCACGTAGGCACACACTTCTATTTGATTGGAAGGATAATCAGATGTATATTACACAATTTTTATATTAATTCAAGCTGACTTTTAGATGTACATAAATTACTTGGGAACAGAGCATCATTCTGAAATTTCCTAATTCATGTATCACACATAATACATGTATTCACCTTAATAACATGCTAAATGAAAGATGTCTGATTCATGCATCAATTTACATGCATCCATCTTAATAGCACACCATTTTAAGAGAAATTTTCTCATGTAGTTAGTTACCCACCATTTTTCATTCTGGTGGTACCTTGTTACTGTCTTGGGGGGGGAGTTGTCAATAACAATAATGAGTTGGCTTATCCTTTTTTCATTTGGGAATAAAAGTTGAGTTTGCACCACTCCTCTTGATATCCTAAAAGTTTTGGTCCAAAAGGATGCAATATCAATTTTCACAATTTTGCTCAAAAACACTTGTACCTTTCTTGTTAGAAGTATGTTTTGACATCTGCTGCAGCAAGTTGTATTATCTAGAAAGACTGCCCACGCTCAACCATCTTCTACTGAATATTCTGAGTTTCTCTACCTACTTCCATTGTTTTATATGCTGATGCATTTGGTTAATTTAAAGTTGGCTCATTTCTGCGTTTATTCTGTTCAGCAAATATAGATATGAACAACAGAAGAAGAAAAGAGAACAACAGAAGAAAAGTGCTGGTGAATTCCTTCTTTTTCTAGCATTGTGGTTGTCTAATCCATGTATAAGATTTTAGATTTTAGTGATGTGAACGATACTAACCATTAGTCTGATGTTGAATTTTAGCCAATCGCATGGTCCTGAAGGAGCTCAAAATGGGGTAAACAATTCTCTTTGTGTAACTATCCACTTCTGCAAATTTCATTTACCTTGTTTCTTTCTAGAGTATTTGGATATAGCAAACAATTTTTGGTGATTCAGATTATGGAGTTTCTATTTTATAATTGATGCTTCCTTATTTTTTGGCAGTTATAACATTGATGTGCATGATTATTCTGTGCGATTAAAAGCTGCACAGAAATTTTTGAAAGATGGTGACAAGGTGCTTTGAAGTCTCTCTCTCTCTCTATGTTGATGTTTCCAGCAACCTATACTTTTTCAGTGTGATTGGTCTTGGTGCTTTCACCCCTCAACATGTTAAAATTTCTATTTGACTCTTGCAGGTGAAGGTAATGGTAAGTTTGAAAGGTCGGGAAAATGAGTTTAGAAATATAGCAATTGAACTCATCAGGAGATTCCAGAATGATATTGGAGAGGTATTCACTGTGTTTTCCTACAACAGAGGATATAAATCATTCTCAAACATCAATTGCTATTGGTCTGAGTGTAAATCCTAAGAGGACTAGAAATAACACCCATCTCTGCTTGAGGGTGTGAGAGCCCAGGCTGGGGCTCACCCTAGTTTGGCAGATCATGCCTTCTTTTTCTGAGTATTTAGAAATTCATACCTTCCTTTTGTTTTTGACATTCTCTCATGCAGTTCAGCCATGCTAAGACCGAGAATTCCATCATTGATCTCTTTTCTGCTTTCACCACTGTTTTTCCTTGGCCAACTTAACTCGTTAATGGATCTAACATCTAGCTAAATTATCCTGTAAGTAGTGATGATAAATGGGTACTTACCCCTAAAATGATAATAAATATGTATCTTATAGTACTCCTGTTATTAGGTCTCAAATGGAGCTAAGTTGAGTTGAGGACTCCTATGTCGAGGCTTGGTTTGGTGTTGTACATTCAAGTCAAGCTTACGCTTGAGCTCAACCAATTGACCGAGATCACTGCTTGACCTTAGCTTGATTAAACTTAACGAGCTAGCTCTGAGGTCGTGCTATTTAGTGTACATTTCTTTAATATTGTAGAAGCAAGCCTCTAAATAACAGCACTTATCAAGCTTCAAAATGAATGATAAACAAACTTTTAGCAAGCCTTTGCCATACTTATTTATAAACAAGCAAATAAACAAGCTTCAAAACAAGGGCATACAAGCACAATACTAACAAAAACAAGCTTTTAAACGATTATTTAATAAATACAAACAAGCCCATAAAACAAACTTGTTAACAATTTGTTGGTTAACATAAACGAGCTGAGCTTGACTCCTTTTGAGCTTGCTCATTTATTCAATGATCTTAATCTATTATTTGTGCAAGCCAATGTTAATTACTTATTTGTCAAATGAGCTTGGCTGTCCTTTGGCCAAGTCTATTCATGAACATTATTTAATTATTTCAAACTCATTTTTTACTTACATTTGTATCTTTTGGTTTTTATAAAGTGTAAAGTAATAAAATTAAAATGTTAATGTTGATTGATATATAAAAATTTTCCTATATTAAGTTTTACCTTAATTTATCAATTATATTAATATTATAATATAATTAAAATATATTAGTTTAATTGTGCATTTTTATATGAAATTTTTTCTAAGTAAAAAAATAGAAATATGTATATTTATTACTAATTTAGTATAAAAATAATAATAATATACATAGATTAAGAAAACAATAAACTATGATTTAGTTAATGTGCCCCCAATGTGTCATATCTACATTTCTATAAAAATAGGATATTGACATGTCAGTGTTATATCTGTATCTTGTATCTGTGTCCACGTTTCTTAGGCTAAAACTTTCAATTTCTCTAAATAAATACTAATGTGGCCCAATTTTTTTAAACCCCAGGCCGTAGAGAGCGTAGGACGTTACCTTTTTGGTGACTGAAATCCAATTTTTGTTGCATAGTTTTTGCTGAAGTAATGGGTGACAGAGACAAACCTATCTGGTATTATCTGCACTTGATCGGCATAGAACTATAGAATCAGTTAAAAAATCAATAAAAATAGCATCTACTACACTAGACTAGAATAATAAAAAGGAAGATACTATGTTGATTTCATATTCTGCTATTAATTTGCAAACTATTTTCTTTGGACAACCCTCTCCTTTATTTTCCATCTCTCTTGCCTGTTTTTCATGAATCTGATATTTGCTTGGCTTCTAGTTCTCGACTTTAATGTGCATTTGAAGTTGCAGTTTGTCAATTATTCCATGCCTCTGGCATGTGTTGGTATTACTTTAAGGTGCATTTAAAAGTGCAAATCAATATTTAGATATTTCTATATGAATGTAAGAGGCTTTTTTAATTAACAAACAACAGATTAAAGATTAAAATGCATTATTGTTCATTATTGGGTGACATTATGTGCAGCTTGCAATCGAAGAGAGCAAAAACTTTAGAGATAGAAATATCTACATGGTTCTGGTTCCAAACAAAGCCACTTTACAGAAAGCCGCTGATTCACCTAAGAAAAAAGACAAGTCATCAGTAAGTGAAGTCTCTGCTAGCATCTGAAGCTGTGTGAGCAGTTTCAGAGGGGTTTCCAAGTGCGGGACAGATTGCTGGTAAATTTCATCTGAAAGAGGCTCTGTATAGCATTAGTCCTAATAGTCTTTTTGAACATTGATTAATGTCAGTTGTAGAAATAGCTAGCTGTCCTTGCAAGGTCAAGGCTGCGATACGTGTTGCAAACATGCTGGCCACAAAAAATTTCTTGTTCCATTTATTTTTATTTTAATTTTTTTTTGGGGAGGGTGGGGGGATAGGCTTGAGGTGGACAGCATATTTGCGCGAGGATTAAGTTTGCAAGGGTGCTGGTAAGACTACCTGAGCATATCGTTAAACAAGAAAGTATGGTCTAATATGAAGGTATGATCTCTTGTTCGGATACAGTTTTCCTGATACTTTAGTGCTGTTAGCGATGACCATGAGTTGCCCTTATCACCTATAGTAAATTGATTTCAACTGCTGAAAATAGCGCCGAGTTATTAATACTTCTACAAATTTAAGATTGTCTCATCTCTATTCGTCATCAAACATTAGTGGCTATCGTCCATATGAATTATGGACAATATAATTTAAGATTGTTTAACATATAATTGTAATTATGTGCCCACTTCATATAACTTGTGTGCGCAAAATAAAGGAGGTGTCAACTTCCTGAGGACCTGATTTGCAATTTCTCACAGTGGGAAGCACTGTTGTTATATGCTTGTTTTCCTTGCTATAGCAACCTGTGAAAGCAACAGGTATGGTAAATTCACGATCTTTTCTCTAGGAGGGAAGGGAGGCCTGCATGATCTTCATCATCGCTGGCTGATTGCATGGCTACCATCCGGTGATAGAAGTATGTTTTAGACAGTGACTTTTGTTT
This sequence comes from Nepenthes alata, assembly GCA_028571085.2. NCBI lineage: Eukaryota > Viridiplantae > Streptophyta > Magnoliopsida > Caryophyllales > Nepenthaceae > Nepenthes > Nepenthes alata. Next base: position 19,513 of record JAOVVI020002212.1, read on the forward strand.
ATGGATTTTCTGTTGGGGATCACTCCCGTGAAAAAGTTCTAGTAAACTGAGAACTAGACTAGTCTGGTGGGCAAGGCTCAGACGGTCAATGGAAAGTTGACCGGTTTGGTGAGCAAGGCTTCAGACGGTCAATGGGGAGTTGACCGGATTGGCGGTTGACCTGGACGGTTCGATGTTAACCATCTTGGAGGTTAAGTTAACCGATTTTTTGGAGAATCCTGGAGGACAACTATTCAGACGGTCAACAAAAGTGTTGACCGGTGGTAAAGAACACGGACGGCCTACAGTTGGCCGCCTGTTTTGGAAATTCTGTTCGATGTCAACTCAACAGATTTCTTGGAGATATGTGATCTCAGGCAGTTACGCTGAAGGCGGTTTTTCTGGTAGGAAATATTCTTATTGTTGGAAAGGATTATTTCTATTAGAGTGCGTGTAAAATTAGGTTTTACACATAGAAGTGTGTGAGAGTGAAAACAGAGAGAAAAACGGTGAATGAGTGTTCTTCGATTTCTCTTTGTTCTCGATTGTTGTCTCCAAAATCTCATATAGTGAAATACATTTCGGTGGACGGATTGTCCCGTGATTTTTCCCTTAATTGAGAAGGGTTTTTCACGTAAAATTTTGTGTTCATTGTTCATTCTCTATTCCTCTTATTTGATGCTTCATTGAATCGGAAAAATATTCCGTACCCCTCTTTCCCAACAAGAATAACTCTCTGCATACTAAGATGATTCATTTGATTAAAATATTTTAGATAATCATTTATTGGAGGAAGCTATTTGGGAATGTGAAGATAAAATTTGGAAAAAGTATTTACATTTATTTTTTATATGGGGTAAATAAATTTTGAGGATGAAATTTTAAATGTAACACCCGATTGCTAATATATGTTTATAACGTTAATATATATTGTTTTAAGTGAATTTTTTAGAATGAGCTTTTATTTAGAGAGAAAAATAAAAAATAGAAAGAAGAAGACCTCCGTCTAACCCACACTTATATGGCGCACGTGCGTGATTCGAATGAATGAGTCGTGCTTGTGTGAGAGGTGCGAGGTGCTTGTGCATAATATGCATCTGACAAACGTTTATGTGCCAATTTGTCTATTTGAGTAATCCTTTGTATTATTTGAACCTTTTAACGGATTTCTTGAGAGAAGTGAGGGAAATGGAAGGAAAAATAGAGAGAAGATGAAAGAAAGAGTGAAAAAAGTTGGGTTTAAAACTATTTTGTGTTAAATTTTAGTATTATTTGACTTAAAATAAGTATATTTAAGTTATTTCTTTCATTTGTTATTGAAATCTTGATATTAATTATTTTGTTCTTTATTACATATGCATGTACTTTGTTTTTGCCATATATTACTTTGGTTTTGTCATTTATACAATTTCTTTGCATGCATGCCCATTGTGTTTAAGGATCTCGAGTTTTGGAGGTTTGTACATAATTTTCTAATATTATTCATATTTGTTAAAATCTTTGACTATTTAACTTCGCATGTTACATTTATGTAAATATTTAACAAGAATTTTAGTTTATCATTAAAAAGATTATTTTCTCCTGATTTTGGAAGAAAGCTTGTATATATGATATTTATGTAGAGTATTTTATTTTGATTAAATAAGAACAATTATAGAATATTGACAAAATATATTCAAATATATTTAGTATATTATTTACAAATTAAAAATCAAACCTAACATTTATGGGTACAAAAAGGTGACATTTGACCTATCTATATAGAATAATATGTAATTAGTTTACCAACAGGTCTTGAATAGTAGTCTATGACTCAGAGCTATAGGAAAAGAGTATTGCCTGATTTTTAATATCCAATCTATATTGAGAGATAATAATGAATAATTGATTTTTATATTCTGAATAAAATTATCAATATTAATTTTTGCACTTTCGTTTTTTACCGTCGTTATTGCCATGTTCATATTTTATTTATGTATAACCATATATATAAATTATATATATTTTGTTGAATATTAAGTCTACTTTTATGTATTTTGTTAATATTTCATATTTGTAAACTTAGATAATCATGCAGGATTTGAATGGAGGATATTTCTTTAGTTGTTTTGGGATATGTCTTATTAGTATTAAGAACAGTTGCATGTAGTGTGTCAAGAACAGTTGGATCTTGTATTGTTATAGATGCATGTTGTAATTTTTTATTCTAATATTATGGAAGTGTGGCAG
>JAOVVI020002213.1:0-21718 GCA_028571085.2 Nepenthes alata
TGTCGCGCCCAGCACTGCTTGTGTCGCTCCCAGCACCTCCAGTGTAGCGCCCAGCACCCCAAGTGTCACTTCCAACACACTTAGTGTCACGCCCAGCACCCCGAGTGTCCCTCGCAGCACCTCTAGTGTCGCTCCCAGCAATGCCAGTGTCGCACCCAGCACCTCCGGTGTTGCACCCAGCACTACAAGTCTCTCCCAGCTCTCCAGTGTCGCGCCCAGCACCGCTAGTGTCGCTCCCAGCACCTCCACTGTCGCACCCAGCACCGCGAGTGTTGCTTCCAGCACCTCAAGTGTGGCACCGAGCACCCCGAGTGCCACTCCCAACACCTCTAGTGCCACACCCAGTGCCTCAAGTGTCACACGCATCACCTCCAGGGTTGGGCCAAGCATCGCGAGTGTCGATCCCAGCACCTCTAGTGTCACGCCAAGCACCGCGATTGTCGGTCCCATCACTTCCAGTGTCTCATCCAGCATCGCGAGTGTCTCTCTCAGCACCTCCAGTGTCGCTCCCAGCAACGCGAGTGTCACTCCGAGCACCTCCAGTGTCGCACCCAGCACTGCCAGTGTCGACCCCAGCACGTCCAGTGTCGCGGCCAGCACCGCGATTGTCGCTCCCAGCACCTCCAGTGTCGCGCCAAGCACCGCGAGTGTCGCTACCAACACAACCTGTGTCGTGCAAAGCACCCCGAGTGTCGCTCCCTCCACCTCCAGTGTCACGCCCAGACCCCCAAGTGTCACTCCCAGCACCTCCAGTGTCGTGGCCAGCTACGCCAGTGTCGCGCCCAGCTCCGCAAGTGTCTCTCCCAGCACCTGCAGTGTCACCCCCAGAAGCCTGAGTGTCGCTCCCAGCACGTCAAGTGTCGCACCCAGCACCCCGAGTGTCACTCCCAGCACAACCTGTGTCGCGCCAAGCACTACGGGTGTCACTCCCAGCACAACCAGTGTCGCGCCTAGCACTGTGAGTGTCGCTCCCAGCACCTTCAGTGTCGTGCCTAGCACCTCTTGTGTCGCTCCAAGCACCTCCAATGTAGCGCCCAGCACTGCGAGTGTCGCTCCCACCACATCTAGTGTCATGCCCTGTAACACGAGTTTCGCTCCCAGCACCTCCAGTGTCGCGCCCAGCAATGCAAGTGTCGCACGCAGCACCTCCAGCACCGCGCCCAGCACCACGAGTGACGCACCTAGAACCTCCAGTGTCACGCCCAGCACCGCGAGTGTCGCTCCCAGCACCTCCAGTGTCGTGCCCAGCACTGCGAGTGTCACTCCCAGCACCTCCAGTGTCGCGTCCAACACTGCCAGTGTCGCTCCTAGAACCTCCAGTGTCGCTGCCAGCTCCTCCAGTGTCGTGCCTAGCATTACGACGGTCGCTCCCAGCAACTCCAGTGTCGCGCCCAGCACCGCGAGTCTCGCTCCCAGCACCTCCTGTGTCATGCCCAGCACCCATAGTGTCGCTTCCAGGACCTCCAATGTCACGCCCAGCAACGATAGTGTCACTCCTAGCACCTCCAGTGTCGTGCCCAGCACCGCGAGTCTCACTTCCAGCGCCTCCAGTGTCGCGCCAAGCACCGCCAGTGTCGCGCCAAGCACCGCCAGTGTCGCTCCCAGCACCGCAAGTTTCACTCTGGGCACTTCCATAGTCGCGGCCCACACCCCGAGTGTCGCTCCCAGCACCCCGAGTGTTGCTCCCAACACCTCCAGTGTCGTGCCAGCTTCGCGAGTGTGGCTCCTAGCACCTCAAGTATCGCACCCAGCACTGCGAATGTTGCTCCCAGCACGTCCAGAGTCACGCCTAGCACCCCAAGTGTGGCTCCCAATACCTCAAGTGTCGCACCCAGCAACGCCAGTATTGTACCCAGCACCTCCAGTGTTGCACCCAGCACCGTGAGTGTCGCTCCCAGCACCTCAAGTGACACGCCCAGCAACGCCATTGTTGCACCCAGCACCTCAAGTGTCGTGCCCAGCAAAGCCATTGTTGCACCCAGCACCTCCAGTGTTGCGCCAAGCACCGTGAGTGTCGCTCCCAGCACCTCTAGTGTCACGGCCAGCACCGCGAGTGTTGGTCCCAGGACCTCCCATGTCGCACCCAACACTGCAAGTGTCGTTCCCAGCACCTCCAGTGTCGTGCCTAGCACTGTGAGGGTCGCTACCAGCAATTCCGGTGTCGTGCCTAACACCCCGAGTCTTGCTCCCGGCACCTCCAGTGTCCTGCCCAGCACCCCTACTATCGCTTCCAGGACCTCTAGTGTCGCACCCAGCTATGCAAGTGTCGCTCCCAGCACCTCAAGTGTCGTTCCCAGAACTGCAAGTCTCAATCCCACCGCCTCTAGTGTCGCGCCTAGCACCGCCAGTGTCGCTCCATGTACCACCGGTGTCGCACCGGGCACCGCGAGTGTCACTCCGGGCACCTCTAGTGTCGTGGCCAGCACACCAATTGTATCTCCCAACACCCCGAGTGTCGCTCCCAGCACCTCCAGTGTCGCGCCAGCACCGCGAGTGTAGCACCCAGAACCACTAATGTTGCACCCAGCACCGCAAGTGTCGCTACCAGCCCCTACAGGGTCGCTCCTAGCATTGTTAGTGTCGCTCCCAGCTCCTCCAATGTCACGCCCAGCACCACAAATCTCTCTCCCAGCACCTCCAATGTTGCGGCTAGCACCCCGAGTGTCGCTCCCAGCACCTCCATTGTCGCGCCAGCACCGCCAGTTTCACTTCCAACACCTCTAGTGTCGCGCTCAGCACCACGAGTGTCGCTATAAGCACCTCCAGTGTCGCACCCAACACCGACATTGTCGCTCCCAGCACCTCCAGTGTCGGTATCGACACCGCTAGTGTCACTTCCAGCAACCCCAGTGTCGCGCCCAGCACCGCGAGTGTCGCTCCCACCACCTCCAAGGTTGCACCAAGTACCCCGGGTGATGCTCCTAGCACGTCCAGAGTCATGCCCAGGACCCCAAGTGTGGCTCCCAGCACCTCAAGTGTCGCGCCAAGCAATGCCAGTGTTGCACCCAGCACCTCAAGTGTTTCCCCCAGCACCGCGAGTGTCGCTCCCAACACCTCCAGTGTCGTGCCCAGCACCGCAAGTGTCGATCCCAGCACCTCAAGTATCGCACCCAGCACTGCCAGTGTCGCTCACAGTAATTCGGGTATCGTGCCTAGCACTGCGAGTGCCGGTACTAGCAACTCCAGTGTCACGCCCAGAACTGCGAGTCTCGCGCCCAGCACCTCCAGTGTCACGCCCAGCACCCCGAGTGTCACTTCCAGAACCTCCAGTGTCACGCCAGCACCGCGACTGTCGTTCCCAGCACCTCCAGTGTCGCACCTAGCATTGCCAGTATCGCTCCCTGCCCCTCAAGTGTCGCGCCCAGCACTACCAGTGTCGCTCCCAGCACCTCCAGTGTCGCACCTAGCACAGTGAGTGTCCCTCCCAGCAACTCCAGTGTCCTGCTCAGCAACGCGAGTCTTGCTCCTAGCAGCTACAGTGTCGCGCCCAGCACCGCGATTGTCGCTTCCTTGACCTCCAGTGTCGTTCCTAGCACCTCCAATGTCGCGCCCAGCACCGCAAGTCTCACTCCCAGCACCTCTAGTGTCGCGCCCAGCACCACCAGGGTCGCTCCCAGCACCTCCAGTGTCGCTCCTGACAACGAGAGTGTTGCTCCCACCACCTCCAGTGTCGCTCCCGACAACGAGAGTGTTGCTCCCACCACCTCCAGTGCCACGGCCAGCACCCCTAGTGTCACTCCCAGCACTTCCATTGTCACGCCAGCACTGCGAGTGTTGCTCCCCGCACCTCCAATTTTGCACCCAGCACTGCGAGCGTCTCTCCCAGCACCTCCAGTGTCATGCCCAGCACCGCGAGTGTCTCCCCTGCACCTCCAATGTCACTCCCAGCACTGCCAGTGTCGCTCCCAGCACCTCTTGTGTCACCCCCAGTACCACGAGTGTCGCTCCCAGCACCTCCAGTGTCGCACCCAGCATCGCGAGTATTGCTCCTAGTCCTACAGTGTTGCACCCAGTACCGCCAGTGTCACTCACAGCACCTCCAGTGTCGCTCCCAACACTGCGAGTGTCACTCCCAGCACATCCAATGTCGCACCCACAACCCCGAGTGTCGCTTCCAGCACCCCAGTGTCGCGTACAGCACCGCGAATGTCGCTCCTAGCACCTCCAATGTCACGCCCAGCACCGCGAGTGTCGCTCCCAGCACCTCCAGTGTCGCGCCCTACACTACCAGTGTCGCTCCCAGCACCGCGAGTATCACTCCCATCACCTCCAACGTCGCGCCCAGCACCGCCAGTGTCTATCTCAGCACCACGAGTGTCGATCCCAGCACCTCCAGTGTCGCACCCAGCCCCAAGAGTGTCGATTCAAGCACCTCCAGTGTCCCACCAGGCTCCCCGAGGGTCACTCCCAGCACCTCCAGTGGCACGCCCAGCACCCCGAGTGTCGCTCCCAGCACCTCCAGTGTCACGTCCAGCAACGCCAGTGTCGCGCCCAGCACCTCCAGTATCACGCACAGCACCGATAGTGTCGCTCCTAGCACCTCCAGTGTCGCGCCCAGCACCGCGAGTGCCGCTCCCATCACCTCCAGTGTCACGCCAAGCACCTCCGCACGCGTTTTCACTCCGAAATTCAAGAGCTCATTTACTACGGCCTAATCCGGACTGCATGCCGTTTTACCCGAACGCTATTCTTCTCTTTTCACTCCGGAAATCTGGATCTCATTTACTGCGGCCCAAATCCGGACTGCATTCCGTTTTAACCGAAACGTTTTTTTTTTCTTCTCCCCCTTTTCCGGTCAACTTGCGTTGACCGGATTAGTGAAGAGGATATTTCCTTAAGGAAATTCGGACAGCTTTTGCGTTGGATATTCCGGACTGGATTTCCGGTTAATGGGCGTTGACCGAACCTGATGATTAAAATTTCCTTGTTCAAATTTTTGGGTCGTTACACTTCTGTTCTGCCTGTTAATATTTTCTATATGCTTAGCAAGAATGTAGACATAGATTTTTCAAATTTTCCTTATTAAGTACTATGTATTTGGCAGCATTCGCTGTAGCATAGAGGAGCTAATGATTTAGCATATTGCTGGTATTGTTATAAACATCTGCTATACCAAGGCTTGTTGATTCTTCACGTTATCTGCCTAAGCAGAATAATCTGTGTCATTTGTTTGGGAAATGATGGTAGCTTGGTGGTGGGTAGCCCACTGGCCTTGCCCAGTGGCTTGGCATCAATCCTCACCAGCTCTGCCCACACCATATGGGAAAATCGAGTTAGTTTTAAATCAGAATAAAATAATGGTTGTTGGAAAGTTACAGATTATTTCTCAATTTGGACTCCTATTTTATTTTGACAATTGCATTCTGAATTAATTGAAACTTCAGTGGTTATTGAAAAAAAGAATGTATGTATTATGATATTGTCTGACTGTGTACTTATCCAGATTTCCAAATGTTTACAGAATTTGCCTTACAGTGTAGCTCAATGTATTGTATTCACAATGCTGTTATATATTTAGGTTCAAAGAACCATAATAGAAAACCATGCTTTGGCACGTGTGCAAGTGTAGCTTTAGATTCTTTTACAAAGATATGAACTTCATTTTCAAAAGAATTTCAAAGATTAGAGTGGAGACTTATTTTGGTCCTCAGGCATTCTTCATGCACCCTATGTATTGGTTGTACTTCTTATGATGCTAAGCGCTTTTCAGTTTAATGGTGGATTTTGCTTTCATTTTAATTATTGCTTCCAAGGATATGGTTATCTGGGAAATACAGGCACTCCTCTTTTAGTATGTCAGGCTTCTCTTTTGATGGCAAATCATGAACCCTAGCTTTTCTACATGGTTCTGGAAGCCTATTTGATCATGTTAGCACATCAGACATGGCAGTGCCCTTTTTTTTTATTTTTTCTTTGCTTCAAGTTAAAGATGCATTCTGTGGTAATAGACTTGCTTCACTTAGATGTTATTCGAAAACTTCTGATGACACATGATTTTTATAGTCTTTGCTCAGGAGCTGAATATCTATTGCAAATAGTGCATGAAGCAATTCCTCAAGTGTATCTTGAGTCAATTTCTTGTATTCCTGCTGCTGAAGTGGCTGTCCATATCCTTGATTATCTTTATCAGAAGCTACATGAAGTTTGTCTTGTGCGGGGCGGTGAGGTTGTCGGATTTCCTGGATTTGCTTCATGTTTCTTCTTGTTAACCCTTCCAATTCCACAGGTTTATGCAATTTTGACTGACGAGTTTGCAAATTTCAGGAGGAAGCATATCTGATGCTTCTTTATTTATTTGTTGGAAGTGCACTGCCTTACATTGAGAGTCTTGATTCCTGGCTTTATGATGGAATTCTTCATGACCCTTATAATGAGGTAAGCTGATCGGAAGCACATTTATATATCTTTTAATGATTCTAGTATATATCTCTTTAGTTTCCACAAGATTTAATCCACGTCATGTGGCTTTTATACCTCTCTAAGATCTGATATAATTTTGGGTTTTAATGGTGAGGTTGTCCAGTGTGTCAGTCATTTTGAATTTTAGTAGAACGTCTATATGAAATATGTATAACTTTGTCTCACATGTGCTGGGGCCCAGGATTCTTGGCATGCGGATCTATGTTTTTGTTCTATTACTTTTTCTTAGATAAATTTGCAATCCAACTTTTTCTTCTGCAATTTGCCTTGGACTTGCTGTTACACTGGGTAGAACCTCTTCTAAATTAGTGGGGTAATTTTCTAGCTATCTGCACATTTCTCCACATGTATGTATTTATTGCCTCTGCAGATGTTCTTTTATTTGAATAAAGAAGTTTCAATCAATGATGCTGAGTTCTGGGAGCAAAGCTTTCTCTTGAGATTCCCCTCTCAACCAAAGTTAGATACAGAGCTTTCTGGAGTGACTTCTGAGAAAAATAATGAAGATCCTCATGCTTGTCCTTTGTTTATTAAGGATATAGCTAATGCTATTGTTTCTACTGGAAAGTCATTGCAGCTGATCAGGCATGTTCCCATGGCTTCAATTTCAACATCCAGTGAAGAGGGTATAAAGAAGATTGATGGTTTTGGAAGTCCTAGTGAGGGAATTGATTTAGGTGATGCACATCAAGACTACAGCATAGAGGGTGTGACATTACCAGAGGTTTTTTGTGTCTCAATTTTAGGTCTTTTAGGTGATGGAGATCATGTCTTTAATTCCTTCTGCCAAGATGATTTCCACGCCATGATTGTCCATTCATTAGAATCCAAAGTCGAAGGGCAAATATTTCATGAAGGGGATGGAGAGAGGTTTCCAACTCTAGTGAGCTCAGGGAAGACTTGGTTCAAGTTTTTGACTGATACATTATGGGAAAGACATTCTACCTGTAAGGATGAGAATATTTCATCTCATGTGAATGAATATATAGTTACAGGTTTAGCTGATAACCTGCCAATTATGAGATCTTTCTGTCCTGAAAATCCAGTTATTACTGTGTCCAAGATGTTCCTGAATAAGAATAAAGATGCTTGGGGTGCTTTGAACTTGTCTAAGAACCTTCATCTTCCTCCTTTGAATGATGAGGGCTTGCGGGAGGTTATTTTCAATGATAAGGGTAAAACTGGAATGGCTTCCTCAGCCAAGGGAACCAACTATGTTTTTGGTTTTCAATTTAGTGAATCTGAATATCTTCGTTCTCAGGGTGACACAAATGTTTTAGAGACATTGTTTCCATTTCCAGTGATTCTCCCTTCATTCCAGGTATGAGTTGAACTATTAGTCTTATGCTATAGTCTTTGTTATGTCAATGCCCCTTTCGAAACTAATTCTGACTCTGAAACAGGATGATCTTAATGTGTCAGAACTCTTGCCTTTCCAGAAAAATAGCACCTTGTCATCAAGAATTCTAAGCTGGATTGAAGTTGCTGAACCAAAGGCTACTCCACTTCCTTCAGTTATTGTGCAGGAGTGCCTTATTTTCTTCATTAAAAAGCAGGTTGGGTACTCAAATTCACAAATTGAATGTCATTGTTCAACAGTTAGCACATAACTGCTCATGTTTTTACTCTTATAGATGGATCGTATAGGAAGTCATATGTTGACAAAGTTACTGAAGGAGTGGAGATTGATGGATGAACTGGGAGTGTTGCGTGATATATATTTATTGGGTTCAGGTACCTTCTTTCTTTGCAAAACTTTGCCTTCTTGATGCCTGTGAACATTAGATTATTAAGATTAATAATCTGTCTATGATGACTGTGAACTTGTTTCAGGTGATCTACTCCAGCACTTCTTGACTGTGATTTTCAATCGACTTGATAAGGGAGAATCCTGGGATGATGATTTTGAGTTGAATATGATATTGCAGGTGAAACTACCTTGTTTAACAAAAACTGAGCCCAAATGAATAATGTGAGTCTTCACAGATTTTTACATCATTATTAGGTGGATATGTTCCCCTAGAGGCAGTAAAAAGAAATTCAGCAGTGTGAAAGTGATGTAGGAGAGTGTAGGTGAGGGTGGTGAAAAGGATAAAAGGAGAGAAATATAATTCTAGAATCACACTAGGGTTAATAGGCATTACACCTAGAAGAAAGCAAAATTGCTCTGTGTAATCTCTCTCTAATATATCTTCAACATGTAAGAGGGAAAATACAACTCATTTAGGATAATATCTTGTAAGGCTAGAAAAATAAACTAGAAAACTGAAAATATTCTATGAAACAACTTTCGCAATGAGGAGATTTAGAAACAAATTGTACTTATGCTTTATCATTATTGTGAGATTGGATGTGGTTGTGGGAAACATCATCATATTCTCTTGTTGCTTTAGCTACTGCTTGGGATGGAATTTCCCTTTGAAAAAAAGCTATTAAATTTATATAGAACGAACAACCCAACAGCAGCATTCTTTTTGGTCTGCAAGTTACTAAGGATATCTTTCAGTCCAAGGCTAGTTTTTTGTGGATTGCAGTTATGACTTTTATGATCTGTGTCTTGGCTTGAGTGTATTGTATCAAGGAATTGTTCAGGGAAGATAGGCAATTGATGACTACTCCCTAAGCCCTTCAAGATTGGTTTGTGTTTTCCTTTGTGAATCTATTGAGTTTCCTAGTGACATTATCGCAAGTTTCATTATAAGTCTCTTAAGGATGCCTAGGTAGATGGTATGTTTATGTTTTAGTCTAGGCTTATTTGTATGGATCATGAATGAAAATATAGGCCGATATATATAGGTATCGGGCCTTTGATATAGATATTTTCTTATATTGGGACAAAATCACTGTATGTTGCCTATCAGTAATATATCGGTCGATATTTGCTTGTTAGCTTATCATTCTTATACTGTTTTTTTTATTTTTTCTGATTTATCCGATACCAATACGCATTATCCAATATGTTTAGTACCGATATGGCCGTGACATATATCGATATTTTCATCCATGATACAGATTGATTGAGCATTAATTATAACACCCTTTGCCCTGGAAATTTGAGAAGTTTGCCTACAGCTTATAGAAACTTCAATAGATTTATCCTTTTCTTTGGCTTGTAAGGACTAAGAGCCAAGGGGTTTGTTTATTAGGCCTGTGGTTTGCTTGGGGTATTACGTTAATGGAAAGGCACTCACTCATTGGGGGGGGGCGAGAGAAGAAAAGACATGCTAATGGATGGACTTACCTCTAAGTACCTACAGCAGCATAACTGACTTGCCAATTGCCATCCATTTGCAAGATGTTCACATCCTGTTTTCTACATGAATATCGAATCAGTTGGCCAACTAAAAATGCTGTGAGTTGAGCATGAGAAAGAATTTTGTTTAAACATTGAAATGTTTAAAGGCAATGAATTTACAGTTTCTTTTGCACATTGAAATGCCGTGTGATTGATATTTCCTTTTTGTTTGCTATGTCCTGTAAGGGAAGACAGGAACCTGTGAATCAGAGTGGAGTAACTTTGGATGAGTTAAAGTTACTTTGTTTATTTTTATGTTACCCTTCTAGAAAGGTCACAACTCTATTTATTCTTTGATAGATTTTGTTGATAGCTCACATTCAATATTTTCTATAATTTTAATCACTTCATTAATTGTTATTGCAAATGATTTTTGCTGCAACCAGTTACTTGGGAAATTTTCAATGTTTATTTATTTTTGTTTTTCCTTCTCAATTCAGTATTCCTTGTTGTTAAGGTTGCACTAGGAAGTCAAAATGCTAAAGTGGGCAGAAAGTATTGGAAATTCGGTCCTAGGAATCCCAAAAGATACTATGAAATATGAGGAAATGGGCTATATATTAATTTTTATTGCAAATCTTTCACTTGCTGCAAATTTATTGATGAACTTTGTTATCTTGAAAATTTATTCCAAACTTCGTTTTCCATTTGACAAATCTATTTATGCTCTTTGTTTTTGTCCAAATAAGTGTATTGCGGTATGAAAACGCCACATGATGTAATTTGTCCAATTAAGTATGGTTGATTAAAAAGGCCACTGATAAACTATTAAGAAAACCGGAAATATATTTAAGAAAACAAAGTGGAAGACACCCAAAGAAAATTCAAGACCTTCCACCAAACTCCTGCACTCTCACCATCACAAATACCGGTGCAACAATCCCCCTTGACCGCGACCCATCTCCCAATTCTCTCCCCTTTCCCATTCTCTGTGGTTTTGCAGAGGGAATATATCTATGATTTGCAGTGGTAACCCATCTGCATTTTCCTTAGCAAAGCCCAGTTTTGATGGGGGGATGGGGAAGTTTTGGGGATTAGAGAGAAGATCGAGGTTGGAGGAGTGGAAGCTGGTGGCAGGTGATGGAAAGAGTGTGCTATGCATGAGGCAGGGAGAGAGGGGGGATGGAAGGGACTGTTGGGAAAGGGGCTTGCTGTTGCGCCAGGTGAAGTGGTCTGACGTGATGGGGTGGAGCTGGGATGTGGTGGGGAATGGTGAGTTTGGCTGGGGTTTGGGGTGGGGGTGCGCACGGTAGTGGGAGTGGAGGGGGAGGGTTTTTCAATTTCTGTTTATTTTGTCAGATTTTTTTAGATTTTTTTAGCTAGTTGCTTTACGTTTATGTTAATCAAATGTTAGAGGTAGAATATGGATAAAAATATTGGTATCATATCGGTCATGGTCATGTCGGTGTTGGCCATATGAGGTGATACATATTGGTATTAATCATGAACTTTTTATTGCAAATTGAAAATTGGGAGAAAATATCGGCTGATATTTTATTTCATGAGGTAGCTTGAAAAATATAAGAAAACATTTGCCATATAGACCAGAGGAGAATTGCTTAATTTGGTAGTAAAACTCGAAATTGAAAATTTCTAAAAGTAGAAAAAGGGTGGCCTAGTGGACGAGGCTTCTTGCACTAGGGGATTTAATCAAAGTGGAAGTTTCTAAAGAAGGAATGAATTTCTTGCTAAAAGTTGAGAATAAATTTGCGAAGCCACGAAAGTTCATGAATAAATTTGCTATGTTACCCAATTTATTGAATTTATTTTATCAGCAGCATTGGTCATTGCGATTTGCATTTTCTTAAGTACTTTCGGTTTCTCTAGTTTTCTGAATCACTGGAATTGTCTATTATAGGAGTCAATCAGAAACTCTGCTGATTGCATGCTGCTGAGTGCACCAGACTCATTGGTTGTGTCTATATCGAAACTCCATGGATTTGATGGCAGTTATCAGCCTCGTAAAAGTCATGATCATAGTCTGGGTATTGATGGTTTTGATGAACTCAACTTCATCTACAAGGTCTGCCTTGTAGACCAGCATGGTTGAGTTTAATATTCTTTGTTTTGGTTACATTCTTATGAGTTTTTTTTGTCAATGTTTCTTTCAAGTGTTCATTTATGTACTTCACAGGTTTCTTGGCCTCTTGAACTTATTGCTAACATGGAGGCCATTAAGAAATATAATCAGGTAAATGACATTGAAGCAACTTAGAATTATATCCTGATACTTTTTATACTTTAGTGGTATTGGAAGACCATCAAGTTGCTTCCTTGGTGTTGAATCTATATTTTCTTCAGGTGATGCATTTTCTGTTGAAGGTCAAGCATGCAAAATTTGTACTGGATAAGGCTCGGAGATGGATGTGGAAGGTTCTGATTCTACTTTATTTACTAACTTAGCATGTATTGCTATGTTGGTCATAGACATTTGTAGGCTGGAGAGGAAACCATTAGGATGACATGTTTTGCTATTTATTTGTACTGGATAGGGCTTGGAGATGGATGTGGAAGGTTCTGATTCTACTTTATTTACTTAAATAGCATATGTAGCTATGTTAGTCATCGAAACTTGTTGGCTGGAGAGGAAACCATTTGGATGAGGTTTTTTACTATTTGATGTCACCTTAAGGATTGTTTATGCTTATTAGATTCATGCTATTTTTCTGAATAAATTGCAATATTGATGGGATCCTAATCTTTTTAATTTCAAACAGGGTAGAGGAACTGTAGCAATCAACTGCAAACACCACTGGTTAGTGGAGCAGAAACTCCTGCATTTTGTGGATGCTTTTCACCAATATGTGATGGATAGAGTAAGATATTTACCAGTTTCTAAATCTACATTGCATATTTGACCCTTATCATTCTATGTTTTGCACCCCAGTTATTCATAAATTCCATTATTTTCTTTTATTTAATTAAACAGATGATTGTGTGTATCTATATACTATTGTTTGCTTTGATTTAGTTAAACCATTGATTCTGTGTCTCTTACATGCATTGCATGGGCATTTTTTTGTGCACACATCCTGTCCATCTCTGGTTATGCTTCACTGTTTTGTTTGACCTTTCTTTCAACCAGACATATTGTGGTTTATCTCTTTGTAGCCAGCTTAATTTACACAGTTAGAGATTCATTCTCTTTGTTTTGACTCCTTTTTCTATCCCCTCTGTTTTCCATCAGCATGACATTCTGTGTCATGGTTGTGTATGAAAATTCCTCTCACTGATGCATGGTGTTGAACATGATGTTCAGCAGGCCATCCCTTAGTGTCATTCCTTGACACCAGAGGGTCTTGACATAAAAAATGTTTCATTCCTTAACTTTTAGAACTTGATTTATTTTGCAACTCCCTTCAATTAAGATTCCTATACTATTGCTTTAGATGTCTTCTTTGTTTTTTTAATAATATATCATCTTGTCTATTATTTGTAAGCATTGGTGCATCTGAACTCCTAGTACAGTGTTTTTGCTTTTTTTTTGGGGGGGGGGGGTTGGGGGTCTAAGTGAAGAGGAACTTTCACGTGTCTCCATTGGTCTTTGCTGAAACTGATTTGTTGTGAAATATTTGCTGCCAATATTTTCCACCTCAATGTTCATATTATTTTATTGCTTATCGTCCTTCTATTTGTCTTGATGTGATCCAAGTGTGTTCATACGTGTGTAGAGCGTTTCTACTGAAACAAATGTGAACCCCTTGATAAGATTTGCCATTCATTCTTTTCTCTATGTGATTTAATTGATGGTTCTTTGCCTTAGCATTTTATGAAAACAAGAAGCAAAGCATCTGATCTACTTAATCCCCTGCATCTGTAGATATAAATGGGTTTATAGTCATTTTAACATGTCTTCACTCTGCTCCTCTCTCGCTAGAAAGAAAATTGAAAAGAATAAAATACCAACACACTTTTTTATAGGTAAGGAAAGTAATATTGATGCACTGCCAAGATGGTATCATCCAGTTGCAATATTTCTACGTAAATGAGTGATGCCATCCTTAAAATCTAACAAAACCTGGTGGTTAGAGGGAGTAAACACCCCTGAACCCTGACCCAAAGGAACGATAAATTGAGCCAGCCACTCTAAAGAGAAAAGGAAGTGATTATCCTCATTCCAAAGCCTTTCTATTGCTTTTGAACCATTAGAACCAAAGTATATATCCGTTATGACTGGCGAACGCAATATATGGAACCATGGCAAGTGGTATTTATAATATTGGTCATATCTATCCAAAGTTGGGGAATAGATATCTCTTTATTTTAGGAAGAATCATCCTCTCCATTTGACCAGGATAGTATAGGCTCAATTCACTTGAAGGCATGGTTGGAGAATCGGCCCTATCAATGGAAATAAATCTTGACACTTGCAAGGCATAATTTGAAACAGATTGATTGGGAATATTTTTGACCCCATCACTGGGATAATATACTGATATACCTGCAAGGCACTTAGTGGGTTTATTTGCCGACATGTATAGTGGGCATAGTAACAGAATTGCAATTTCTAGAAGGAAAGAATGCAGGAAGAAGTTTCTTCTGTATATTCAATTGATTTCAATATATATCAGCGGATCACACTATATATACTGAAATAAAATATACATAGGATGTTAACCAAGTAACGGAAGTTTGCAATACATTAACTAACCGACTTCCAGATCTTTGACTGTTTGGCCAACTTTAGATTAATTCTGTCTCTGCTGGTATCATGTGATGAAGATCTGCAACTGATGCATGTAATAACCTCTTGCAAGATGGAGAGTGTGCATCAGAAACTCCTTGCTTGGGCAAAAGAGAATAAGAAAGATTAGAAGGTAGGCTTTTGGTGAGAAGGTAAGCCAATTATGAGTGAGAAGAAATATAGGCAGTAGAGATAGCACCTTCCTGAATTTTATCACTAATCAAATGACAATCTATTTTGATGTGTTTGGACATTCATGAATAACTGGATTGGCTGCAATGTGAACAGCACCACTTGACTATTGCAATAAAGGGTCGGAGGAGAGAAATGAGGGATTAAAAATCCGCAAGCAAAAATTTCAACTAGATAAGCTCACAACAAATAGAGGCCACAGGGTGATATTCTACTTCAGTAGAACTTAAAAAGATAGTAGTTTGTTTCTTAAACCTCCATTAGATAAGGGATTTGCTAAGATACATACAATAAGCTGTAGTAGATTTTTTGGTTTTAGGACAAGACTCCCATTCAGAATCAAAATAGGTTGTAAGATTTGTAGAAGAGGAAGAAGGAAAAGATAGGCTTTGTGCTAGCGACCTTTGGATGTATTTAGGCACCTTATATGCAGAATGAAGATGAGGGAGGCATCGTCTGGCTATAATTAGCAACAACTTTGATTTCCCCAAATTCACTCTCAAACCACCAAAATGCTAATAGAATACCATCTTATAACAATGTTCGCATCACTGATGCTGTAGTATCATCTGCAAAGAGGATGCAAAATAATAAACAGCTTCTCACTCCTTCAACCAAGAATGAGCTCTCTTAAATGTTGTCTGCCCAACCCTGTAAAATCTACTAAGAACCTCTGTAATGGAGATAAAAGCAAAAACTAAAGATGGCAGATCCCATCAACAAAATGCTCTTGGTGACCCAAAAAAGGAGACACCTTTTAGACTCCTAATTGATTTGGCTGAGAATTTTACCAAACAAATCTGCCCGTTTTCTCATTCACTTCATTTCTCCCCGAGATACATATAAAGGGAGGTGCGGAGTTAAAGTGCCTGATTTCTCATCTTCAATCTAGCATCACTGTTCTCATTTGCATTACGGATGATGCAAATCTCTCTATTGGTGCGGTTGTTGAGAAAGAGAGGGGAGGCTTTATGGAGATTCACTGGATTCTACAGTTGTCCATAGAGTAATAGGAAAATAATAATGAGATTCATGATAAAGCTGAAATGAAAAAAAAAAAAAGTGAAGCTGTTATTGATGTCTTTAGCTTGATATTTGAACAAATTTAGGGAATACCTATTTCTGTAGTCAGCTGAAGTACAAAATTTTACTCACTTTTAACGGGTTATCCTCTTGTTTTATTGGACTATCTAGTAAAGAAAAAATTGAACGTTTCTCTAGTGACTAAATTGATAGTGGGAAAGATTGAAGAGGTTTACAGCAGTCTTCATGGATCCATGGGCTGGCTCACATTCATGTATATGTGGTAAGCTCGACGTTGAAAGCTAGGAACTGCATTAGGATGGGATGAGCAGTTATGTATGACCAATCTATACCTCTGACAAAATCAGTCTGATGTTAAATTCACGCTTAAGATCAGTCCCTGGGCGACTCATCGACATATTTGCTGGAACTTGTCTATCTCCTGGTTTACTACTGTTTAGCCTTTCAGTGCTCATTCATTTAGTTGTTCTATTGGTGTTTCATTTACTAAATTTACAAAGCTTGTGGATTCAGAAGGAAGCTTATTCTGCCCATATTTTTCTCTTTTTTGCTTAGTTTATTAGTCCTATATTCTGTTGAATTTGTGAAGTCAATTTTGATTTGTGACATTGGGAACAATCTTGGAAAGAGAGGATAGTTCTACTACAATCTCCAAGCTGTATTATTGGTGGATTTTTATATGGCCGTATGTTAATTTCACTTGACCCCTATACTTGAATGGAATAGCTATGCCAGCGGCCCTAGATTATTGTTGAAAACTAACAGTTTGTGTAAGATTCAAATTTTAATATTTATATAATGACATTGAATTTAAATAATTTGATGAATTATTAAGGTTAATTGCGAGTTTGGGTTAGAAATGCAGTGTTGGATCGTAACTAGGATACACATGAGAGGGGCTCATGTATGTTTGTTCCAAAATAGTGGTTCCTGAGCCACACTTGATGGGCATTTGTGCGTAGGCTTAAAGAAGCTTCTACTCCTAACCCGCGTCTAATTATGTCTCATGATCAGTTTTCTATATATAGGTTTTCTGACTGATTTCTGTGCATTTCGCTTGTGATTTTTGAAAGAAAAAAGAGAAAAAGAAGAAGAAAAGAGAGAGGAAGAAGGAGAAAGTGAAAATCAAGTGAATCCAAGTTAATGTTTGGTAAATTAAAGCTAAGCAAGTGTCTCTGAGCCCATGTTTTCCTTTGTTGTTGAACTCCTTGAAAAACTCTTATCATTTTCTGTCCAAGTGCTCATGCGTGTGATATTTGCCTACTTTCTTTGATTGAATGTTGCATGCATGTTACCTTGTTTCTACTTTATGAAATTTTGAAGACTTGTGCCTTAATTTAAATATGTGATTTTGGAATATTGAAATATTTGAGAAAGTATCATTATATATCTCTTTTATGTAAGTATTTTGGTGAGAACTCTATATTGGTTTTGATAAATATGATTTGTTTTTCTAGATTTGAGAAAAATTTTGGATATTTGTTTTTTAATGTAGAGTTCTATGTTTTGATTAAACGAAAATCATTATAGAGAATTGATAAAATATATTTAAATATATTCTAATATATTATTTGCAAATTTATGGTTGAACCTAATATGCACATGTCAGAAAAATAGTATTTGACCCCGACTATTAGGAATAATATGTAGTCGACCAACTCGTGTTGTGAATAGTGACATGTGACATTTATCTGTGTGGAAACAATTATAATCCAGATTTTGATATTCGACTCTTGTTGGTAAGGTTATCACTGATCTTTAATTTTTTATATTTTTTGCACCATTTTTGTATCTTTTATCGTTATTTCAATGTTTTTGGCATTTCAGTTTTCAATCATAATATTTGACTCTTCACATATTTCATTACTATTGTCTACATGTATGTAAATTATATATATTTTTATTGAGTACTATGCTCACTTTTGCAACTTTTTGCTGACCTTTTAGATTAGCGGGCTAGAATATAATTTGTGGGGATTTCAGTCAATGTGAGGAGCTTTTTGGAAGGACTAATTTTTAGTATGTTTAGTTGTATTTCTATTATTCAATTATAAGTTTGTTATTTCAAGTTTTAGACTATTTATGTTTGGCCATGGGCCTTTTTAATTAACATTTCAATTATATTGCTGGATATTCTGATTTCGGATCTGAGATGCTTTTTGGGCATTAGTTATTTAGAAATAAATTATCAAAGTCACTTTCGGATGTGACCTTTAAATTTGGGTATTGGTATTTTTATTTATTATTGAAATGTTTAAAGGCATTTGTTGTAGGGCTGCGTTCCGGTTTTGGGTTCATTAAGTTTGATTTTTAATTAAAGCGGGATTGTTAAAGATTAATTAGTGGGTTCAGGGCCAGGACATGACAATTTGCACCTAATTCATTGAAAAAAAATTTGACCTCAGTG
Source organism: Nepenthes alata (assembly GCA_028571085.2). Taxonomy (NCBI): domain Eukaryota; kingdom Viridiplantae; phylum Streptophyta; class Magnoliopsida; order Caryophyllales; family Nepenthaceae; genus Nepenthes; species Nepenthes alata. The sequence continues at coordinate 18,043 of JAOVVI020002213.1, forward strand.
ATTGCTACCCCCATTGCCTATGGAGTCAGATCATCATTTGTTGTATAGCCTTATCCCTTTTGAGGTCCATGCACATAACTGAAGCATGTGTCCAACTTGGAAATCTGTAAAATCTCATGACCATGGATGGCTGTCAATGGAGAGCCTAGTTGGACTTCCTAGAGTATATTACCATAATTAATTTAAAACCGATTATGTAATAACAACTTCATGCATTTTTGTATTCTGTCCTGGTGCAATTTGGATGTCCATGGAATTTTTGGCATTAGGATATCACCCCCCCCCCTCCCCCAACTGGCGGGAGTTGCCTAGGATGAGTGTAGATATATTTATTCAGTCAATCAAATACAAAGCTGCTTATCTGATAGACAATTGTTTATTATTTATATTAATACATTTAGTCTTGACCTCTTACTTCACAAAGGCTTTTGTTTGGAATTTTCAATATAATTCAAGCAGACTGCTGACTGTGAAGAGGAAGGACGACTAGGAATGTGTGGAAGGTAGTAGGATGTGGAGAAATGGATGATGAGGAAGAAAGTATTGAGGGAAGTAGGATGAAAAAACAGTTTGAGAGAGAGAGAGAGAGATTTACTGGGCTTGTTCTATAAAAACATGATCTAGAAGGTGATCTTGAGACTAGGGTTCATGGGTCATGCCAGCCCACTCGATTACTTAAAAGTTTGCTTTATTTTACATCATAAGTCTATCAGATGTTGGTATGACCTCATGAACTCTGCTCTGTATGTTCTTGATCAATCATATTCGCTTCATCTTTCTTTATAAGATGCTGGTGTTGAAGTTGCTTCTGGAAATTATGTTGTGTTGTTTCTTCAAGTTCGGCAAGTATTGTAGTATTTTTTTTAATCAATTGACACTGTTCCCTGTTTGCAGGTATATCACAGTGCATGGCATGAACTATGCAAAGGTATGTCAGCTGCTCGTTCCCTAGATGATGCGATTGCTGTACATGAGGCCTACTTGCTCTCAATTCAGAGGCAATGTTTTGTTGCTCCAGATAAACTGGTTGGTCGTTGTCTCATTTGTCTTTTGCTTTTCATTTGTCATTTGTTGGCTACTTTTAGATGCATGGATATACTGTACTATGCTTTTGTGCATTCAGGGGGCATTGATAGCCAGTCGAATCAACAGTGTCCTTGGGTTAGCTCCAGACTTCTACACGATACAGCTGACAATAAATAGTGGTGCAGCCATTTCTGCCATCAAAGCCAGATGTGAGATGGAAATAGATAGGATTGAGAGACAGTTTGATGATTGTGTTGCCTTCCTTCTCAGAGTAATCTCCTAATCATTCCCTCATGCATGATCCCGGCTTTGAATTCGCATATTGAGTAAAACTATAATGTGAATGAGCTGCGACATTTGACAATGATGACATATCATCATTCCTTACATGCTTGCATCCAGGTTGTCATGTGCCCTTGACTATGTAACAATTAGAGGGTTTGTATAATTTATATTATGTCGATGCCTTTGCAGGTATTGTCCTTCAAACTCAATGTAGGACATTTTCCTCATCTAGCAGATTTAGTTACTAGGATAAACTACAACTACTATTACATGTCTGATAGCGGAAACATGATCACTGCCCCTGGGTCCTAAACTATCAAGTTGGGGAAGACTTTTCCAATCGGAACAGGTTGATCAGATTTGTAAGTTATTATGATTTATCCTAGTGGGTTATCCTGTCATCTCCAAGAGTATTTCATGCTGTGAATAACTTACTTTCATGTGCAATTGTTTAGTTTGTACAACTGCAGAATATTGAGGAGCAATCGTTTTGGTTACGCATGTCAGCCTGACAAAATCTAGGCCACCAAGTTCTGACAGACGTGGGATGTTTAATAGTGTTGAGTTTCAACACCTTCCTTGCGTGAGAGATTTGAATATCCATGTTTACCCCTTCCAGAGTTTTTGGCGTTTGTGGTGAATTTGAGTCATTGACCGACCTTGTCACATTCAGCAAAGTGGACCCTATTTCAACTTGAAAATTATAATCCAAAGATTGTCTACTGCGTAAGATCCTTTTGAAGCAGCTATCAAAGTAGTTCCTTGGTGTTGTTTCACTCAAACAGCACGTTATTTTAAACGTGTGCCTCTTTGTTGTTTCACTCAAACAGCTCCGGAAGTTCTTGGTTTAGTTGTATGCGGCTGTGATCTCAGCTCCGCTATGCTGCAGCTGTTTTCAAAACACTGGCAAAATGCCACGCTCAAATTCGTAATCAAGATCTCTGGCTTCTGGTGTTTTTTTGCCTCTTAAAAAATTGACCGTTCAATCTGAATCCTGAAATTGATTAAAGGGGTGATTGTGTTCAGGTATCTGGATGTTCAAAATTGCTGCGTCGTGTCTCTAATGATATTCTTCCCCCCTCCTGAATCAGAGAACTGATACTTCTCTTGCAAAAATGTGCAGATGTAGGGTTGTGTGTCTTTCTGCCAGTTCTTTGCGTGGAGTATTAAGCTAACTCATTGTTGATTGCCTAATGCTTGCATGGTTGCTCGTTCTTTAGGTCCTGGGCACTAGTAACAAACTGCCATGCCGAGATCATGCAGCCTTAGATATTGGAATAGAAGCTAATTTGTCTCCATGTTCTTTTGGTGAATATTTTTTCTGGGTCCGAGCGGCGCTACAGCGTGGCCTCTAATAGGAAATGAACTACCTCTATTTCCTAACGGTACATTTGATTGCTAGAATAAAATAGGGTCAGAATAGAATAGTTATTCCAGGGAATAGAAAATGATGGGAATAGAGTTGGAATTTTTATTCTTATGTTTGGTTGTTGAAATAGAATAATGTGAGAATTAATATTTTATTGTTTAGTATGTAGAATAATATGAGGAATAATATAAAAATGGTAATAATAATAATAATAATAATAATGATAATATTAATAATAATAAACATAATAATAAGTAATATTAATAATAATACCTAATAATAATAATGTAAAATAATAATAATACTATCTAATTATAATAATAATATAAAATAATAATAAAATTAATAATAATATAAAATAATAATATAATAAAATAAATATGTGGAAATAATAATTCTTATATAAATGGTGTGAATTATTATTTTTATATTTATGAGAATAATAATTTTTATGAAATAATAATTTTACCTTGTTCCTAATCAAACGGATGAATTTTAATTTTTGAGGGAATTGAAATTCTTTTTTTCCCCAATTTCTTCACGGGAGGAATTTGAATGCAAGATGATGGTACCAAAAATAAAATGTAAAGCTTCCGTGGAAAGATTTTCCAGAGGCAAACTTTTAAGGGAAAAAATCTTCTATGAATTATTGGGAAGATTCATTTAAAAAGACGTTTGAGTCTTACCCAAGTTGTATGCATGCATACAATGATATTAACTTTAGACCTAAAATCCGTCTTGACTCACAAGACTATTTTTGTAAGGCACAGTTTTCTTAAAGGATCTATTAAATTCTTTAAATAGGGATTATGTAGAACTCAATCTTTACTTGCTAGGTCTATTTAAGTTCAGGATCTCACCCCTATTTATAATAAGCTGATAAGTTCCTAGCATAACTCTCAGCATTCTAGACTAATTGATGTATTTTATTTGACTTCGGGAATTGTGTTTTCTATTATTGGCATAGGGAACCGATTCATATCGGACTCTAAAACG
>JAOVVI020002214.1:11208-21708 GCA_028571085.2 Nepenthes alata
GATTGAATTCAAACATGGGCCTTACAATTAGAATTAGAAATCAAAATGATTTGGACGTTGTGTTTTGTCTCAAAATAGTGGCCTTACGATGTTTGTTTTCATCTCGAATGAATGGTTATGTATTAATTTAGTTATTGTGATATTCTTAGTGACAATGTAGTTGGATTTCAGTTGTCCTTTAACAGCTTGGTTGAGTTATAATTTTGTATACTCTGACATTGATAAGATACTTATCCTTATGGTTATTTCATGTTTTGGTTGTCATAAAAAATTATAGCCTCATGATGGTGTGGTATTTTGGGTCTTGTGATGTAATTCATTGCTTTGTTTTGATCATTTATCGGCATATGACTTTAGGGTTATGCCCAATGCTAAACATTTTGGGATTTTAGGAATTTTTTTAACTCTATTCTAAGTCTCTTGAATCAAAATGAATCAACTAAATAATATAATTAATTAAAATAAGGTGGAATAATTGTAAGGTACGGGTTTCTAAAATATAGTAATTCTAACAATTAAGTTAATGTAATTGATAAAATTAAATTTAGGATAAGTAAAATTAGAAAAATTTAAAAATTAGCCTTAGTGCAGCAAATTATAGGGTTGGGCTTGCTATAGGTTTGAGCCCAACAGAGGGCGCCAATTTCAGAAGCTGCCGACCGTGTCGCAAGCTTGAGCAAAGATGGTGGCGCTAATTCCACTGGCGAGAGTGCCCGATGCATGCTCACCGTGCACTCGAGCACACTGCGCTCGCCTGCTTGGTGTTCGAGCGCTAGTTCGATAATTTTGCTATCAACCTGCTGTTTTGCGTTTTAAATAGGGGAAAGGAGAGAGAATTGGGGCACGACGAAGTAGAACACGAAGGGAGAAGAGAGGAAAAGAGAAAGGGAAGAGATTCTCTACCAATTCTGGCCAGATTAGAGTAAGAAAAATAATAAATTGGGTTGATGTAAGTGTACCCCAAGCTTTATTCTTCATTATTGTTGCTTTTTTATATCTCCATTTGGGTATTATTATTCTAATACCATTCTCCTCTAAGATTTATTATGTATAATGTATATCTTCTAAATTTCTATTGATTTTATGGATAGATTTCATGTTTAAATATAAGTATTATGATTTATGTTTCCAATTTTGTTGTTTGGCTTGCATTTAGTGTTCGATTTGTGTTCGGAATATTTCTCTCAAACCCTAGCTCGAAAATGAAGGCATGAAATTGTTATAAACTTTGAGTTATGAGGTAAAAAAGTTATTTGATGAATTATCTAAGTTTATTAGATAATTTTTATCTGAAATTTGCTAAAATGTTTTACTGTCAAAAAGATAGTGAAAAATCCAAGGTTATTTGAAGGCTTAGTTATATGAATTTGAAATGGGCTTTGAAGAATGATGAACTAAGGCCATGAATTAAGAACAAGGATACCCAAAGATAAGTTAAAATCAGTAATAAACTGACCAAGGTTTGTTATTCAGCAGGTAGTGTTCTTTGGCATGCCTTAGGATGTTATAATGGTAATTGAGGATAACTCCGTCCATAGAGTGATATGTGGTCCATCTTCCTCGGGGCGTTACTATTGAAGAATTTGACTTTTGATCATCCTACCATCAAGATGTAAATAAGGAGGATTTAACTTTTGAACATTCTGTCCTCGGGATATAAATAAGGAGAAAAACTGACCTTAGATTGTGTGGAGCAAACACAATTTATCTTTGATAATTTACTCCCTTTGCTGGTAGGGCCTACTAGCTCAGGTCCCACAAGAAATAAAAGTTAATCTAAATGATAAGTAAGCTTTGAACTGATTTGAGATTTTTAACATATTTTCTGACTAAGATAAGTGAAAGAAATAATTGATGGAAAAGATAAATGAAACCAAAAAAATAAGATTTTGTCTCCAAGTTCATGTTTATGTATTGTTTCATGCTTTTGCCTTATCCATATGCATTTTTTATTCCTAACTCCTTCTATGTCTTCCTTTCTATTTATATTTTTATATTATATAAAAATTTATATGTCCTTATTATTATAGTACCTTACTGAGTAATTGGCTCATCCCTTGCTATTTGTCTACCCTTCCAGATGACACTGTTAAATTGATACCTGATAAGAAAGAGTAAAGATAGGGATTAGTTAAGGAAGATTTGCTAGACTTTCAAGACTTAGGTATTTTTGGATGTGTTGATGTTTTGTGAATGTAATCAACTAATATTTTGGGATGAATGTTGTGAGGTCTCAATTTCTAAAATATTGTAAATTCTAGTAATTAAGTTAATATGATTGATGTAATTAAGTGTTGGATAAGAGAAATTGGTAAAATTGGAAAATTAGTATTAGTTCAGCAAATTGCAGGGTTGGGATTGCTGTAGGCTCGAACCCAACAGAGGATGCCAATTCCAAAAGTTGCCGAGCTCACCGCAAGCTCGAGCAAGCAAAAGGCGCCAATTCTAGAAGTTTCCGAGCTCACCGCAGGCTTGAACGAGTAGAGGGCGCTAATTTAAGTAGCTACTGGGCTCGCCGCAGTCTCGAGCCTGGATGACGGTGTCAAATCCAGTGGCATGAGTGCTCGTGGCACGCTTGGCGTGAGCTCGAGCGCGTCGCGCTCGCCTACCTGGCACTCGAGCGCTAGTTTAATAAATTTGCCACCGACATACTATTTTGTGATTTTTAAAGGGGAGAAAGGAGAGAGAATTAGGCAGAAAAGCAGAGCACGAAGGGAGAAAGAGAGGAAAATGGAAAGGGGAGGAAATCTTTGCCAATTTTGACTCGATCAGAGTAAGAAAATCGATAAATTAAGCTGAGACAAGTGTACTGTAAACTCCATTCTTCCTTGTTGTTGCTTTTTGATGTCTCCATTTTTTTATTATTCTAATACCATTCTTCTCTAAGATTTATTATATATAATGCATATTTTTTAAATTTCTCATGATTTTATGGATATATTTCATGTTTAAAAATAAGTATTATGATTTATGGTTATAATTTTGTGGTTTGGCTTGCGTTTCATATCTGATTTGTGTCCGGAACATTTTCCCCAGACCCTAACTAGAAAATGGAAGTATGAAATTGTTATGAAATTTGAGTTATGAAGTAAAAATATTATTTGATGAATTATTTAAACTTGTTGGACATGTTTACCTGAAATTTGCTAAAAGTTATACTGTCAAAAGAATACTGAGAACTCCAAGGTTATCTGAAGGCATAGAGATATGAAATTAATGTGGCCCTTAAAGTATGATGATTTAGGGCTAAGAAGCAAGAACACAGATAACCTAAGATAAGTTAAAATGGGTAAGAAACTAGATCAATATTTATTATTCAGCGGATAATATTCTTTGGCATGCCTTAGAATGTTACAGTGATAATCGAAGATAATTCCGTCCATAGAGTGATATGTGGTTCGCCTTTCCTCGGGACGTTACTATGAAGGATAAGAATTTATGACCATTCTGCTTTTGGGATGTTAATAAGGAGGATAAGAATTTATGATCATCCTGCCCTCGGGATGTAAATAAGAAGGAACTCATGGCCTTGGATTGTGGGAAGTAATATAATCTATCATCGATTATTCACTCCCTTAGCTGGTAGGGCTTACTAGCCCGGGTCCCTCAAGATATAAAAGTTCATCTAAAGGATAAGTAAGTTGAGTTGATTTATGATTTTCAGCATATTTTTCTGGCTGAGATAAGTGAAAGAAATAACTGAAAAAAAGATAAAAGAAGCAAAAAATAAGATTTTGTCTCCAAGTTCATGTTTATACATCATTTCATGCCTTTTCCTTCTCCATATGCATTTTGATTCCTAATTTTTAAAGGTTTGAAGAGTTTTGTCATAAAGAAGAATTGAGTATGCGATAGTGCAGGTGGTAATTTAAGGATTGTAAAGGTAGATCTCACTGTCTTTCAAGGAAAATGAATATTATGGCCAATAATTGATATAAGAAGTCATTAGATTTAGTATATCTTTAATGTTTCACAGAGGGTGATGTAGAGTGAATATATAGTAGATCCTAACATTCAAGCAAACAGGGTGTTTTACTTTTGATACTAGGAGGAAGAATTATATTTGAAATATTAAGGCTATGAAATTATGAAATGAGAAATCCTTATGGTTGTGTTTCAGGACAGTTAGGCTGACCCACTCATTGTGATTAGGGATGACGAGTTCGGAATGAATCAGTTGGCTCATCGGTATGCCAATAAGATCCTAAGGTTGCTAAGTAGTTGGGTTATGAGGTTTTGTTGACCTAAAGCTGTATCAAATTTTTGGGTAATTGTTATAATTGTAGTTTCTAACTTGATTATAATTTGAGGATTATGGGCTTTGACTTCGTGGTGTGGATATCTTGGGATTTGTTTCAATTATGGCTGCTGTATAATTTAGGTGCTCAATATGAATCAAAGAATGTAAGTTGTTAGAAGATCTTTAATTTGTAAATAAATGATTAGTCAAAATAGCGGAAGTGCGTGTGGGCTCACAACTTCCATAGGTCTCAGGATATGATTGAGGCTAAAAGAAAATGACCATGTTTACAATGTAGGTATTCGCCGATTAGCTAATAAGTTATCCATTCATTGTCAATTTGGATCATGTGTTCTCGGGATATGTCAGTTTGTCGACATACCAATGAAATAATGAGAATATAAAGTATTTCGACTTTGAGGTTTGATTGCGATTTGAGGTATATGCCAAAATCTTAATCAAGTCCAATTCCTTGTAGGAACTTGATCAGAAAATTTTGGGCGTCAAATTAAATTAGATATGGTGATGAATTACAATTGGATGATTCACAGTTAGATAATTAATCAGAGTACCACAGCGGAAGCGTGGTAAACCCATATATTTTAAGGTTCAATTTGAGGCTCAAAATGATGATCATTTTCAAGGCTCAAATTGAAGTAAGAATTATTAGCCCGTCTGAGGTTTTGAACTAAGTTGGAGAGGTAGTCAATAAATTTGGTTGGCTTTTGAACTAAGAATCTCCAATGTATTGTTGATTGTGGAAGTAAGTATGCGATCGAGTTGAGTTACCATCGGGAGACTGAGGAATTGTCTCGTACTAAGATTTCAATTTAGACTTTTGATAGAACGCATCGAGTAATAATGATCAGAACAATTCTAGGACTTGAGAATGCTAGGAACAATCTAGAAAGATTACCTCCGATTATAGAATTTTGAGGTTCGGAAAATTTCGATGACGAAATTTTCATAAGTGGGGGAAGATTGTGAGGTTCTGGTTTCTAAAATATAGTAATTCTAGTAATTAAATTAATATAATTGATGCAATTAAGTTTGGGATAAGATAAATTCAAAAAATTAAAAAATTAGCCTTAGTATAGTAAGTTGTAGGGTTGGATTCGCTACAGGCTTGAGCCCAACAGTGGGTGCCAATTCCAGAAGCTGTTGAGCTCACCGCAGACTGGAGCCAACAGAAGGTACCAATTCTAGAAGCTGCTGAACTCGCTGTAGGCTCGAGCCAGTGGAGGGTGCCAATTCCAGTAGCTACCGGGCTCGCCGTAAGCTCAATCCCGAATGGCGGAGAAAAATCCAATGGCGAGAATGCTCATTTCACGCTCGCTGTGAACTCGAGCGTGTCACACTCACCTGCCTGGCTCTCGAGTATCAGTTCAATAAATTGGCCACCGACTTACTATTTTGCAATTTTTAAAGGGGATAAAGGAAAGAGAATTAGGCACGAAAGTAGAGCACGAAGGGAGAAAGAGAGGAAAAGAGAAAGGGTAGAAAATCTTCTCCAATTTCAGCTCGATCAGAGTAAGGAAATCGGTAAATCAGGTTGAGGTAAGTGTACCCTAAATTCCATTCTTCCTTGTTGCTTTTTGATGTCTCCATTTGGGTATTATTGCTCTAATACCCTCTCCTATAAGATTTGTTATGTATAATGCATTTTTTTCAAAATTTTCATGATTTTATGGATAGATTTCATGTTCAAGGATAAGTATTATGATTTATGATTCCGATTTTATGGTTTGGCTCGTGTTTCATGTCCAATTTGTGTCAGGAACATTTTTCCCAAACCCTAACTCAAAATGGAGGTATGAAATTATGATGGAATGGGTTTTTTTATCCTCTGAATTTTCCATCATTACAGAAAATAGAAACCTAAACCCAATCTAAAGTTCTAGGAAAAAACGGATAGAGTTTCTCCTAAAATTAGGCTAAATTGACATACAAAACCTACTTAAAACTTGCAGATATATAGAATCATATCCATTAATAGGTATTCTCATTTCAGACACGGGATCATAGACGTCGTATAATTTCCAACGACTCATATTTCACATTTTCTATCTACTATACTAACAGTTCGGAATAGAGATGCCATCTAGGACCAGTACAGAATCCAGAAAATATATAGTGGAAGCAGAACTATAAACCTATGGAAGCATAAATTCCTATTTCATCACATGCATCACACACATTTCATATACTGAATCCATATACATAAAATCCATATACAAAGTCCATATATCAAAAATCAAGTATTTACATCCAACTGTCTCTTTTCAAGATCTTCAATATACTTCAGGTATCCAAAAGCCTTCAGGCAGGACTTTAACTATTACTTCTCGTCTGGCACTAACTCAACCGTCTCATCTTGGGAAAAACAGTAAAACAATGAGCGAAAATCTAGCAAGGTACATGCAAGCATGCAGTAAAACTTTCATGCACTACAGAATGTAGTAAAACGGATATGGTTGCATATTAAAGCATAAATACTATAAAACAGTGATTTACAAAAATAATAGCAAAACATGAATGCAAAAGATCATAGAAATGCCGGGGAATAGAAATATATACATAAATCACGAGAAAAGTGTAATTTGATAATAATCAGGCTTTAGAAATCATTAATCAGTAAACACAAATTAGAAATCAGAAATTGATACAAAATCTATGAATTATTGAAAATCTCATTTTCTATTAGTAAAAGACCCAACCAGTAGATCCTACTAGTAGAGGGGGCGAATAATCGAGGATAGATTGTATTCACTCCACACAATCTAAGGCCAGTAACGGTTATCCCTCCTTGTGGGATATATCCCTTCTCGTTGGATTCAGTATAGTAACGTCGGTTAGTAATAGTAACTACCCTCTGGGGAATCGCCCTGAGGAAGGGCAGACCACGTGTAACTCCATGGACAGAGTTATCCTCGATTACTACCATAATGTTCTAAGACATGTGACGGAACGGATTCTTTTTTTTTTGTCCTTAAAAGCTTCCGTCAAAACAGAAACACAATTAACGGCCTAAAGTATAAGGCAGACATCTGTAGAAATTTTGGCAGAGTCTCCTTTGTAATTGGATGAAAAACCCAAAATACAACCTGTATGATCATCCATAATAACACACAACTATCAATTGTCCACAATTTCCTACAATAAGCATATACATGATCACATGTGCCATCCCATGGCACAAATCTATAAGCACATTAGCTACATTAACAGTTCAATAACGAGATGCCGTCTACGACCTGTACAGTAAATCTAAAGTTTAGAGTGGAAGTTAAACTAATAACCTGCAGAAGCATAGCTTTTCCTTTTTACAGTCATACATAACATATGATTTTCATACAAAAATCCACATGTTCTAGAATATCAATAAACATGAGATCGGTATACAAAATCACATTTCCAGCTAAGTGTTTGCATCCACAAGCTCTTCAAAAACAGCTCCAAAATACTCTAAGTCCTCAAAAGTCTTCAAGAACTTCTCTTGGATTACTCTTTTTTATCAGGTAATAACTCTACTGTCTCATCTGGAGGGGGAAAAATAACAAAATATTGAGCCGAGGCCCAGCAAGGTACATGCACATGAGCAGTAAAATAATGATGCAGAACGGTCATGTAACTATGCATAAACAGAACGGTTAATCAGAGTATAATCCAGGAAATAGAGAAAATATACTTTGACGGTATTAAACTTTAGAATCAGAAATCAGTAGTCGGTAAACAGTAATCATTAAACGTTAATTAGTAAACAGAAAACGGTAAGCAGTAATCGGTGTACAGTACTCAGTAGACTATAAACAGTCATCGATACTTCATACATAACATATCGGTAATCGGTACTTCATATTCGGTAATCAGTACTTCATATTCGATAATCGGTACGGTAACATAACATATCGGTAAAGACCCTACCAGTATACCCTACTAGCTGAGGGGGCGAATAATCGATGATAGATTGTGTTCACTCCACACAATCTAAGGCCTGTAACTGTCATATGGGTATCCCATCTCATGGGATTGATACGGTATGCCACCCGAAGGTAGGTCGGTAACAGAATCTTCCTGACCGTAACACCCCGAGGTAGGGTGGACCACAAATAACTCCATGGACAGAGTTATCCTCGATTATCACTGTAAAGTCCTAAGAAATACCGGAGAACCTATCCGGACTGTAGTCAGTCCTATGTCCTAAAATAACTATAACGGAAACCATTTCTTTATCGAAAACCACTTTTTCAAAATCAGACTTTCACAATACTCTTTCAGCAATTCATTAAATTTAAATGAAAATTTTATCGGTATACGTTCGTTCATATTTCTGAAAACAAACTATGCTAAAAGTTTCACCTCGATGTCAATTAACTTTCATATAACAGAAGTTACGGTTAAAACTCATCAAAACCTCTTCATTTTCGTAATAGGGCTTCGCCAAAACCTTCGGACTCAAATTGATCATTTACATATACATATTTTATAAAATTAACGTCATAGATGCCATGCATATACATTAAATCATATAATTTACTCAAACTACACAATATTTTCGAGCTAGGGTTTCATCACATACTTTTCAAGACAAATTGAACACTATTTTCACGGTTATTCATGAAATCAAAGCCAAAACATGCAATAAACATGGATAAATACAAAATCTAACCGATTAATCAAAAAAAATATGCTTCATGTACTTTAAACATGCATCAATATCATTTTCGAACACATAGTTCTTGTGATGGAACGGTTTTTTTTTTGTCCTCAAAAGCTTCCGTCAAAATAGAAATACAATTAATAGTATAAAATATAAGGCAAGACTTATGCAGAAATTTTGGTAGAGTCTCCTTTGTAGTTGGATAAAAAACCTAAAAATACAGCCTATATAATCATCCATAACAACACACAATTATCAATTCTCCACAATTTCTTACAACAAGCATACACAGGATCACATGTGCTATCCATGGCACAACTCTATAAGATTATTAGCTACTCGAACAGTTTAGTAACGAGATGTCGTCTTGGACCTATACAGTAAATCCATAGTATATAGCAGAAGTTAAACTAATAACCTGCAGAAGCATAGCTTTTCCTTTTTAAAGTCATACATAACATATGCTTTTCATACAAAAATCCACATGTTCTAGAACATCCATAAACATAAAGTCAATATACAAAAATCATATTTTTAGCGAAGCCTTCACATCGACAGGCTCTTCCAAAATAGCTCAAATGTGCTAAGGTCCTTAAACATTTTCAAACAATACCTCTCTGGTTACTCTTTCTCATCAGGCTGTAACTCTACTGTCACATCTGGAGGAGGGAAAAATAATAAAATAGTGAGTCGAGGCCCAGCAAGGTATATGCACATGAGCAGTAAAATAGTGATGCAGAATAGTCATATAACTATACATAAACGGAACGAAAATCAGAGTATAATTCAGGAAATAGAGAAAACATACTTTGATAGTATTAAACAACAGAATCATAATCAGTGGTCGATAAACAAAAATCAGTAAACGTTAATTATCAAACAGGAAATGGTAAATAATAGACGGTGTATAGTCTTCAGTAAACTATAAACAATCATTGATACTTCATAGCATAACATAACAAAAATTGATGATCGGTAAACAATACGCAAGATATCGGTAATCGGTACGGTAAACGGTAGATAGTACATAACATATCAGTAATCAGTACTTCATATTCAGTAACCGGTACTTCGTATTCGGTAATCGGTATGGTAACAAAATATATCAGTAAAATAGTAAATGGTACTTCATATTCGGTAATCGGTACAGTAACATCTCATATCGGTAAAATAATAAATAGTACTTCATAACATTTTGGTAAAATGGTAAACGGTAATATAACATATCGGTACAGAACCTGCTAGTATCCCCTACTAGCCGAGGGGGCAAATAATCGATGATAGATTGTGTTTACTCCACACAATCTAAGGCCTGTAACTGTCATATGGGTATCCCATCTCATGGGATCGGTAAGATATGCCACCCGAAGGTAGGCTGGTAACAGAATCCGCTTGACCGTAACGCCCTGAGGCAGGGCGGATCACAAATAACTTCATGGTTAGAGTTATCCTCGATTATCACCGTAAAGTCCGAAGGCATACCGGATAACAAATCTGGACTGTAGTCAGTCCCAGGTCCTAAAATAACTATAACGGAAATAATCTCTTTATCGAAAACCCCTTTTTCAAAATCAAACTTTCACAATACTCTTTCAGCAAT